>JAMKCH010026591.1:0-16964 GCA_023653785.1 Ophioderma brevispina
CGAAATGTGAGGGTTAAACAGTCCAAAAGTAAGAGATTTAGGGTTACTTTTGCCGTGCTTTTTGAACATGCCGTTGCCCTGCCACGTTAGATGCTAAACTTTGGTGTAATTTGAGGGTTAAAACATCCAAAAGTAATAGAGTTAGGGTTTACTTTGGCCGTGCTTTTTGTCTCGCCTGAACTTTGTTCGCAGAGACTTAGTAATCACTTTTCTGTCTGTCTGTCTGTCTGTCTTGTCTGTCCGTCCTGTGCTGTCTGTCCGTCTGTCTGTCTGTCTGTCTGGTCTGTCTGTCCATGCTGTCGTGTTCCTGCCGTCGTGTTCATGGTCTTGTGTACGATTTATCTGGAGTTTGCCGTAAGGGCTATGATATGTAACTTGGTTGGAAAGAAGCGGGTCCACGAGTTTCGACCTATTAGATTTTGGCGTAAAATATGCTAATTAAGTATCTAATTTGCATAATTAACGAAAAATTTTTCCCGCAAGGCTTTGTGTCACAAGTTTTCTGGAGTTTCCGTAGGCGTAGATGATGTAACTTGGTGGAAGGGAGCGGACCGGAGAGTTCTCGACTGATTAGATTTCGGCGTTATTTTCGGGCAAAGTAAGTGATGCCAATGAGCTAATTACTAATATGCAAAAATCAGCGTAATTGCTATAATTTTTGAAACAGTACCTTGGATAGAAAATCCTTCACTGCATGAGCCTATATGGTGGCGCACTCTTTTTTGCAATTGAACGTGTGTGGATACAATGCGTCTTAGGTATGCAATGATAATTAATATGCGTAATTACTGTATTTCTGAACCGACATCGATAGGCAAATTCCTTCGCTGCATGAAAGAATACATCACAGCATCTATTGGGTGAATCATATTGGGGTCAAAAGTGCATGTGGCCGATTAAAGGGGCATTTTTTGATACAATTGATCTACTTAAAATATGCATAATTGCTGTTCACTGAAATGGTAAATATGGAATGCAACATTCCTTCGCTACTGAGACTTTCTCTTCTGTACATCTTTTGTATGAATCAATTGCGGTCAAAGTGCAAGTGGGTTAATTAAAGGGGCATTGTTTGGATGCAATTGATCCTAATTAACTATGCGTACTTGCTGTTATCGCTTAAATGGTCGGCATTGGATATGCAAAATTCTTCTGCTACATGAGACAACTATATGGTACATCTTTTGTGTGAATAATATTTGGTAAAATGCATGTGGGCCACTTAAGGTGGCTGTTAAGGTCAGGAATTCAAAAGGAACTGTGTTTTTGCCGTATCTTCTTAATTGTTGTTCCAACTATATAAAGTATTATATTTTGAGAAGGAAATGACTCAGATCCAAATATATAATAGTTTCCCCCAAATACTATTTTTTGAGAATCGTAAAAAATGGTGATTTTCACACTTTTTTTTTTTTTTTTTTTTTTTTTTTTTTTTTTTTTTTTAATTTTTTAGTCTTTTAGTTTTTTGTTTTTGTATTCCAGAGATATAGTTGTAGGGTCGGTATTTCCCCTTTTTTCAAATTCTGCACTATTTATATCAAATTATTTGCCAAGAAAAGCCAAAAATAGCGTGTGCATTGGAACAAAGCCAGATTGTTTCCAAAGGTGACATAAATCACTATTTTTAACCAAAAATGAAAAACTAAAAAATACGCGACCCTAGATTTTGATATGCTCTATACGATGGCTTTTTCATTTCTTACCTTTTGCTGATATGGATTTCGAGTACTGGGAACCGAAAATCACGAATTATCGCCGAAAGTGAACACAGAGAAAATCGCCATTTTGTCCAAATAGGGTCCCGTTGCGCTACAAAATATGTAGCCTTATATCCCAAAACACAAGCGTTTCATCTCTTATTCTTCACCACTGCTGCTGCACCAGGTCAAAAATTGATTCATCTGGATTCTATGATCAAAATATTCAAAATTTATGAGGCTCAAATGTGAAATTAAATCACCATTCGTTGGCAAAAGCATCTCACGTGGGGCAACCATTTACAATTGGATACAAGTTACCATGCGTATGCGTCATATCGGATAGTGCATCAAGCGTTTCTGATGCGCTCATTACATTGCGCGCGACGAATAGCACAGACAGTATTGCGTAATATGCGAATACCCGCCCTTTGCAGTTCAAGCCATTGTGATTGTTTTGGTCAAAAATGCGTATAATATGTAAAAGTAAGAACAAAATATGAGGAAAAAATAAAAATATATAGATTTCTAAAATATATGGAAAGAAACATGTTAATGCCGTTTATTTTTTAAACATGAAAAAAAACTAAAACAATGGTCATTTGACTAAGTTTCTGATGTCACGCCCCTTTAAGGGGCATTCTTTTGATTATTTTAACAAGTGCAACTAATGCTAAAATGCTTGGTCCATTTCCACCAAATTTTCTCAGTTGTCAATGGTCAGTGTGAAATACCTTCAAAAAGAATTTGATTCAGGAGTTTACATTCAATAAAATTAGGTCAGCTGTGTGTTATTTGGCAGGGATATGGCTTGTATGATTTGGTGGTGTACAAAACGGGTGTACAAAACAAGACTTATCAACAGGGGGGGAGTACACCCCACAACAAAGGATTAACATCATATGGGCTAGATCAGTGCCATGTTTTAAAGCAATATTGGCACATTTTTTTGAGAGCTCCCCCAATTTTCAAAATTTGAGTTTTTTGCACAGTTCGTTGGTAATTGTCTAGGAACTATACTGCGAACTAAAATGCTAAAAATGCGTATTTATCACAAAATAGGCGTTTTGTAATTAGAATTGGGAACTCAGATTGGACTTAACGGCAGAGGCTTGGAAATGCTACGTTTAGTCCGTCCATAATGAAATAGTGCCACCTCGAGAAAATAACCTCTAACTTGGACTTGCCCGAACTATTAAAACAACTAATGGATGAGCGTAGACCTTTACATGGCCGCTATTTCCCGGCTATTTCACATTGGAAGGCCGTTTCCAGCAGCCGTTGAATTAATTATCGACGGGATCCCCGATAATAATTATATCTAGTAACAAAATTCCATTCGTTGTGACATAGACATTTTCGGACTTAACCATTCACAGGTATAGTTTTACTACCAGTTACCAATGCAAGCTTGTAAAAATCTCCAATTTTTTAAAATTGGGGCGCCTATAAAAAAATGTGCTAATATTGCTTTAATTGAAATAATTTTTCCGTTTTCGGGTCGTCCCTTTTTGGGTTGCCATCTGTTTACATTCTGGAAAATGTGAAAATACTCAAAATTTGTGCATTTCACCGCTTTCTGGACCCCATAGGGCACTCAAATTTAAAATGTGGTCACATGTTTTTTTCCAAAAATAGGTTTGCCCAAATTGACTAAATTTTCATCTTTTTACGAAATGTTTAGTGAATTTTAGGGAGTTTTGCATGACTTCTCATGATATATTCTCTACAATGGACAATGTTGTGACACCTGGGTGGTGTCAAATGAAAGCAGTAAATAAAGATAACTATAAATGCAACCCGGGGGTGCTACTTCCTAACCATCTCTTGGTTATGATTATGTTGGGGACATTTCAATATTAAATAATATATCCTCCCAACGGAAGATTGTTGTGACGCTATAATGGTGTTATAAATGAAGAGTGAGAAGTATAGCATACTTAAATGCAACCCGGGGGTGCTACTCCTAAACGTCTCTTACTTGTGACTCATGTGGGGGACATTTCACGATTAAATTCTCCCAAACTGAAGATGTTGTGACCTCTATGTGGTATCAAATGCAAGAGTGAGAAGTAATCGAATACTATAAATGCAACCCGGGGGTGCTACCTCCTAAACGGTCTCCTTACTTGTGCTCATGTGGGGAACATTTCAAGATTAATATCTCCACAACGGATAATGTTGTGACCCCGAGGGGGGTGCAAATAAAGAGTGAGAGGTATAGAATACTATCAAATGCACACCCGGGGGTTCTACTCCTACACATCTTAGTTATGCTCTGTTGAGGACTTTCAAGTTAATATCTCCACAATGGAAAATGTTGTGACCCCTGGGGTGGTGTCAAATGAAAGAGCAGGAAGTAAAGAATAAATCAAAACCAGGGGTGCTACTCCTAACATATCTGACTTATGCGGGTCGGGGGGGGGGGGGATTTCAACTTGCAAGATTATCTCTGCACATGAAAATTTGTGACCCTAGGTGTGTGTCAAATGAAATAGTGGGAAGTAAACTAGTTAAGAAATTGGAGTTTATCTGCTTGAACAACTTTTTGGGGACACCCTGTACGCGCACACGTTGCACTCTGGTGTGCTTTTTGCTTTTTGTCTTACAGTTAAGCGCGAAAGAAGGCGAGACTGTGTGGTTCGAGAACCGCCTTGTTTAACATGCCGTGGCCCTGCCACGTTAGTGCCTACATTTTGGTGTAAATTTGAGGTTAAAACAGTCTAAAAACGAGATACTAAAGGGTTGTTCTCGCCGTGCCTCCGCCTACGCGCAACTACAACCCTAACGGTCTCATTTTTAGGACTGCTTTTAACCCTCAATTTACACCAAAGGTTCGCATGTAACGTGGCAGGGCCACGGCATGTTGCAATTTCAAAGCATAGATACGTACTTAACATAGCCAGGCCGACGGCATTAGAGCCGGACATAAGATCAAACCCTTCGTCTTATGCGAATGGTCCCCCTCTGTTCGAGAACGAGACTGCGCAAAAAGACACGCCATAAGTCGACTATTCAGGATTTGAAACTGTGACAACTTATAGGAGCATTTGTCCATATAGTACGATACAACTGGTGATCTACTCTGCCAAATAGCCACATATATTGATTTCAAAACGGGTTTTAAGTGGCAACTTTTACCTTGGCATCTTTCCCCGGTTGTTTACAAACCTGTCGGGAACTTTAGGCATATAGGCCTATTTATTAAAGGCCGTGCCACCGTTTTCTGGATTCCTTACCTGTTATGAGTTTTAGGCCTAAATTTAGTACCATGGAACATTGTTGACTTGTAAGTAAGCAGTAAAGTTTCAAACTATTGATAGCCAAAAATACGCAATCGCGAGCATTCATTTCACGTGTTTTGTTACCCTTTAAACTCCGGGTTCCACCACCAAACCGGAGCGCATTTTTGTATCTCCGGTTCTGCCAAACCCGGAGCACATACTTTAGGCGTATAATAGCTGCCCTAAAAGCCGGCGCATACTTTATCTGTTCTTTGGGCGCCAGCTTCAGGCTAAATCCACATGCCCTCTTACATGCATCTTTCGCCCGCCATGCTCCTAATAACAAGCCTTTTTTCTACTTAAATCACTACAGAGGATCATATATTTCATCATCATATTCTCATCTTATTTTATTGATCATTGTGATCCTTTCATAGCCTATGTTGAGAGCACTCCCCTTGCCTTTATCTTCCCATGTGGGCTCCCGGCTATCCTTCTGCCTTTGTTTTTCACGGATTTTATTGATCCGTTTCATCGGCATCTTTTGAGAGCACTTCTCTTCGGCAGCAGACCGGCATTTTCCACTAGTGGGTGATTTTACCAAGAGGCCTCTCCGCTGTGAGAGAGCTTAAAAATGGCAGTGCAGTATTCGAATCTGGATTTTGATTAAGGGACGCTTTCAGTAGCGTTACATTGGTTGTGTACAAAAATGTAACCTGCGCAGAGGTCAGAAAAGCCGGCCTGTTAGCGGCTGGAGCCTGACTCGGGACAAGACGTATAAATATATAGAGGGTGGTGGGTCTGACGTGACAGATTCACGACATCGAAATACGGTAAGACGGTAACATGACCCGGTTCCTGTCTCTTTACCAAGAGATCACCAAGATCCATAGGGACACTGTGGGGTGAAAAGTGACTAAGTCCCGAGGGGACCGCTTCCTTGGTCTTCAGCCGGACAGCATTCGCTATAAGTAGGGCTAAGTGGTTCTGGTTTGAACCCTGGGCCGGCCCGGCAGACCCGTGTGGTGATTTTACGGGGATGCGGCTCACTCCGCTTATATTCATCTCGATATTAACATCTACCTCTTTCATTCACGGATCATTGATCCGATGAGAGCACTTCCGGGCAAGGAACCGGGTCATGTCCCCATCTTACCGTATTTCGCTGCCCTGTGAATCTGTCACGTCACACACACCATCCCTCTTATAAACGTTCTGGTCCCGAGTCAGGCCTCGGCCGTTACAGGCCGGCTTTTCTGACCTCTGCGCATGTTGCATTTTTGTACACACTCCAATGTAACGCTACCGAAAGCATCCTAGATCAAATCCAGATTTCTCATATGGCACTGGTCCATTTTAGATCTCTCCGCTCGGGAGCCGCTCTCGGTAAATCACCCACTAGTGGTAACATACCGGGCTGCTGGCTAAAAAAAGGTTGGCGAAAAATACACTACCCTCTCCCGTCCGAAAACGTCAGCCCGTGATGTTGACTTTTTAAAAAAAATACAAGTCCAACTTGCCGTGGCCCCTGCACGTCGTTGTGATAAAAAAAAGCGAATGAACCGCAAAATTTAGGTAATTCTTCGCTAAATACGTGCTTTGGATAGGCCGTAAGGCTTGGCAAAGAATTCCCCTGAATTTTGGCCGGTTGGGTCTCTTTTTTTTTATCACAACGACTTGGCAGGGCCACGGCATGTTGAACTTTGTAAAAGGAATCAAATTGGGTTCATGCAAAAGTTTTTGGGGGTGATGACTCTGACTTGTTCTACTTTGTTTGCAATAGTCCTTAGCCGTAACACGGCCCGAAATGCAATGAAATCAATGCTTCTTTTCCCGGAAGGCGTCCCAGAATGCAATGAGAAACATTGCGACAATTTCGATACTGTCGCGGGGAAACGGTCCCGAGATGCAATGAAAAGCATCGCGCCTTTTCCCGGAAAGACGTCCCGATGCATGAGACGCCATGGATCTCCTGCGGTCAAACCGTCCAGATGCATGAGAAACATTGCACCAAGTTCGATTCTTCTGCGGGCAAATCGACCCAGATGCAATGAAAAGCATCGCGTCATTTTCCCGGAAGACGTCCCAAATGCAACGAGGACCTCGTTGGCATTTTCCGGTAGAGACCGGCCCAGATGCAACGAAGGACATCACGTCATTTTCGGAAAGACGTCCCAGATGCACAGGAGACATTGCTTCATTTTCCGGAAAGACGTCCCAGATGCACGAGGAAGCTCGCGGTGCATTTCCGGGAGACGTCCCGATGGCCATGAGGTGCAATGAGAGTCATTTGCGCGACAAAAATAGTTGTCGACGGCCGCGATGCCAACTATAAACATTTTCCGACCGGTACACGTTTTCGTTGCACCTCATTTGTCCCTGGTGCGGGTTAGGGTTAATCAGCAATTGTAGTATTTGGGCCAATCTGTGAGAAGACAAATAATTCGTAGATTTTTCCGAGAATGCCCCTTTAATTGTTAATTTGGCATTTGGTCCAAATCTGTGAACAGCTCTATAAGTCCCCCTTACCAGGGGATCCTAAGAAATCTCTGATGATTGCCTTTAATTTTGCCGAAGGAGGAATTCATAGATTTTCAAGGAAACCCCTTTAATTGGTAATTGTGTCTTTGGGCCAAAACTGTGAACACCCCATTTGAATAATCCCCCTACCCGGGTATCATTTGAGCGAATCTCGTGATTATAGCCTTTAATTTGCGAGAGACGAATGAATTCATAGATTTTCAAGGAATGGCCCCTTTAATTGGCAATTATGGTGACATTTGGGCCAAATCTGTGAACACCCCATTTGATGAAGCCCCTACCAGGGATCCTGTGAGCAAATCTCGTGTTGATAGCCTTTAAATTTGCCAAGAGAAATGGATTCACGATTTTCAAGGAATGCCCCGTTAATTGTATTTTGGCATTTGAATCCTAATCTGTGAACACCCATATGCAGCCTCTATACCAGGGGTCCTGTGAATGAATCTTGTGAACTGATACCTTTAATTGCAGGAGAAAATGAATATTCATATATTTTCAAGGAATGCCCCTTTAATTGACAATTGTTAGCATTTGGGCTAATCTTAACTCCCGAGGCCAGCATGTAACGGGTTGGATCTTGTGAGCGAATCTTGTAATGAAAGTCTTTGTTTGTATGAGAAATAGGAATTACTCAATTTTCAGAGATGCCCGCTTTTAATTGGCATACAATGACCATTGTATGCCAAACTGTGACACCCTATATTCGGCATGGTCAGTGGTTTCTTCTGAACAAATTGGCTGAAATAGTCCCAGCGGTTAGCACTAATAGCATGTAGCATTTAAGGATTTGGCCCGGGGGCACACCCATGTTCACTCAAGGACCCCATTGTTTAGAAAAGCTAGGCAAATTTGTCACCCCCAAAACCCTATTAATGTTCATTTGGCTCTCGCCGAGTAGAAGGAAGGACTCACTATGTTTGCATTTGGACTAGCTGTCACTGATTTCCCTGAGTTTTGGAATTGCCCGCCTTACACCTGTGTTCCATTTCATACATGTATGTGAGTGCCTTCCTCGGAAAAGGAGCGTTTGCCAAAAAGAAGAAACTAGACTGTTCTCGAAGCGAGCACGAATGTTAGCTGGTGACTTTTGACCCTATCTGTAAACTGATCAAACGTTTACCCAAAATGGTGTCGGGAAGATTGATTTTCAAAAAGTTTCATAATTGACCACTGACCCCAGCTCCATATTTTGACCTCTGGAGAACCCTTGATCTAAATTATGATTTCTGTTGTGTTTTCCATACCAAAAGAAATTTCTTCTTATATTTGACCCGTGGATGGCCTCTGACCCCAAATGGTGACCTCCAACATATTCACCAGATAAAACGAACTTTCCCTGAAATTTGATCATATTGCCCTGTGTTTAATCATGACCCTGGTTCCAATCTGTGAACACCCATTATGTGCCCCTACCAGGGGATCTGATGAATCTTGTTTGAAAACTCCCCAATCACTTGATCATACCTTGAATTTATAGAAAGAATTCAAGAATACCCCTTTTAATCAGCATTGGTAGCATTTGGCCAAATCTGTGGACACTCCATATGATAGAAAGAATAATTTGTAATTTTCGAGGAATGCCCCTTTACTTGGTGTTGTGCTTTTGGTCCCAAAATCTGTGAACATCCTACAAGCCCCCTACCATGGAATCCTGTGAGCAAATCTCATGATGAAGCCTTTAAATTGCAGAAGAAGAAATTCATAGATTTTCAAGGAATGTTCCTTTAATTGGTAATTTGTGGCCTTTGGGCCAAATCTGTGAACACCTTACATGATGAAACTCCTACCAGGGGATCCCGTGAGCGAATCTTTGAATGATAGCTTAATTGGGAGAGAAGGGGGAATTCAAAGATTTTCAAGGATGCCCCTTTAATTATGAATTGTGGCATATGGCAAATCTGTGAACACCCCATTTAATGAAGTCCCTCCCAGGTGATCCTGTGAGCGAATCTCGTGATGGTAGCCTTTAATTTGCGAGAGAAGAAATTAATGCTTTTTGCAAAAATAGTGAAAAAAATAAAAATGTGGTATTTTTTAAATCTGTGAACACCCCATATGCAGCCTCTATACCAGGGGACCTGTGAACGAATCTCGTGATGATAGCTTTTAATTTGCGGGGAGAAGAATGGATTTATAGATTTTCAAGGACTGCCCCTTTAATTTGGTAATGTGGCAGTTGGGCCAATCGGTGAACACCCCCAAATTATTTTAATACGCCCCTATCCAGGGAGATCCTCGTGAGCAAATCTCGTGATGATAGCCTTTATTTGCGATGAGAAAGAATGGATTCCTCGCTTTTCAAGGAATACCCCTTTAATTGGTAATTGTGGCATTGGGCCCCCCCCAAAATTAAGTGAACATCCCATTTAATGAAGCCCCTACCAGGGATCCGAGTGAGCGAATATCGTGATGTGATAGCCTTTAATTTGCAAGAGAAGAATGGATTCATAAATTTTCAAGGAATGCCCATTTTCATTGTAATTGTAGCATTTGGAGACCCGAATCTTGTGACCACCCCGGAGCAGCATGGTACTGGTGAATCTTGAGAGCGACTCTTGGAAAGTGATAGTCCTTGATTTTTATGAGAAGAAGGAATTCATAAAGTTTTCAGAGAATGCCCTTTAGATCGGCAATTACAGACCATTGATCCAATGTAAACCCCTTTATGTGGCAGGGTGTCCATTGGGTTCTTCGAAAATTTTGGCTGAAATCGGACCATGCGTTTAGAATGATAGCATCTGGTAAACTTTAAGGTGTTGGCCCGGGGGGGCACTCATGATTTTCACTTCAAGGACACCCATTGTTCAGTAAAATACAGCAAATTTGTCACCTAAAACCCTATTTATCAGGTTGGATGGTCAAATGTTGCTCTCACCGCAAAGACCACTAAGTTTTGCAGTGTATAGCTGTCAGGATTTCCTCTGAGTTTGAAAGTGCCAGCCTTTTAACCTGTGTTCCACTTATAGTGTGAGTGCCTACGCCGCGGAAAACGGCGCGTTTGCCAGAAAGAGAAGAATTTTACAACCACAATATGTTAGTGGCTATACCAGCTAACATAAGAAACTTAGTAACCACAATGTTAGCTGGATATACCAGCTAACATAAAGAAGAACGCCTATGAGCACAAATGTCAGCCTGTGCGACGCACGCTGACATCATCCAGATAAAACAACCGCAGTGGTAAAAAGGCAAAATCACCTAAAGTTGTATTTTAGGCAATAGGCCCTAGTTCTTGATTTTTGCACATGACTGCAACATACTGTTTACAGGTTGAATTAAGGTGGATGGGCCCATGATAGAATCTACTGAACATTTTACCCCAAGATTTCTTGTAAACATGCTTTCTCGATATGAATCAAATATCAAAAATAAAAATGGTGGTCACGGTAACTAGTTTTTTGGAGAAACAAATCATCCAAAAGACCTGTTTTTAAGGCTTTTTTACTCCAATTTGTACACAAGTCTATGGGAAATTCTTTTTTTGATACATGTTTTGAATGTTTACAAAAAATCGGCTCGATAACTTTTTTCTGGAAATTTTGATAAAGTTCGCATTTAGAAAATCGTTCGATTACGAAGAAAAAATAGGGGTCACGGTTCTACTTTTTTCTGTTCTTTAAAAAAAGAACACTTTTTTGTGATTTTAAATAACATTGCGACATTACGGTGTGCAAGGCGTCGTATATACTACGCCTGGAGACGCGTGTAACTGACTCGCTTACCAAAAGGCGCTCCAAAGTTTACGCACATTCAACTTTTGTCGACTTTACAAGTCCTATCCTGCATAAATCACGCCAAGTATACAGATTCTATTATATTTTATTCTCGTGTAGCCTCAACAAAACCCGCTCTGAGAATTTGAAATTTTTAAAGTGCAATAGCCTAAGGTTACACAATTAATAAAACATTTATTTTTTTAACAATCTTTTGAATTCGGTTTCCTTTCTGATGAAAGTTTGATTAGTTTCTTCTTCTCTTGGCTTCTTATTTGTTATTTTTATATTTTTAGAGAAAACCTCGGCACTCACATCCTAGTTCATCATGCCTTTAAAAAACACGCATAATAAAATTTGAAGAGGCACTTCTTCCCGTTTCGTAGATTTTCATTTTGCTATATGCCGTATATCTATATTACCTTTCTCTTTTCAAAATTAAACGATAATTTCCATCTTTCCCTTACCTTAGATGGATGTCCGCAAATATCATTTACTGTAAAAAGGGTCATCATTCCTTTCGATGGGGGATTGGTGCGCATGATAGGCCTATGCAGGACAGATCCCCCCATATGATATTAGAACGTTTGCATGATGTCCCACAGCATAAAAGAGAAGACACAAATGACATTGAACACTAGGCCTATGTAGTTTGTACAGGCGTGTTTGGAAAACAGAATATTTATGAAACCTTAAAATTTTAGAGATGGGAAATATTGAATAATCAGATAATGACCTCCCTATGCATTGAACATTTTCATTATTCCCATAGGTAGCTACAGTGTAATGAAATGCTGGAAATTATGCACAAAGACACTTTTAGATTAGGGTGGTCTTGGACACGTCTAAGCCTATACAGTATTACATAACAAACGCAGCCCACTTTTGTTCTTAGCTTTACGCGTAAATGATTGGCTCGTTCAAATAGTACGCTACCTGGACAAAATTACTAAGACGCGTGCGTTGCTCGCAGAAGTGGCGCATAAAAAATTGTCCGTTGGCACAAAATCAAATTGAGCGGCGTACGGGGCGCATGTACCATCCACCTTAACACCAATTTCGATTTTTTAACTCTTTTTTTCCCTTCCCTCCCAAAAAATAAAAAAAATAAAAAATTGACAAAATTTGATATTGCCTTGGTCCTCAAGTTTGTTTTGGGTAGGGCGGACGTGTACTGCCTCCGAGAATCTTGAAGTAGGGCCCATAGTTATAGGACCTAACTATGCGGAGATTTAACATATGATAATGTTTTGTTATACCACGTTTTCTTCAAATTTTGACCTTTTTTTGCAAATTGTGAAAATTAACAAAAACTAAAAAATTAAAAAAAAAATTATATGTTTCAACATATTGTATAAGATTTGAAAAAAGATTCCCTACCAATTGGCATGACAAAAGTGTCATTACCAGAAGACTAAATGAAACCCATAGTTGTGGCACATGCGCAAGCAGAGTTAACTGTAAATGAAGATAATCATGATATATGACAAGGTCTAATGTAAATATATTCTTGCTCATAGGAAAGCATTCATTTTTCACTCTCTCCCATATGGATTGTAACACTACTGTTTGGCACCTAGAGCCTATACGATTTTGTTATTTTCGATTACAATCTAAAAATTGCTTAAAAGTTATTGCTGGTTGGATCTCCAAGCTAGACCTATATACACATAGGCACACATATAATTGCACACATATATGGATAGAATGAAAAGTGAACATGCTTTCCTCAAGCCAGGCCCGTATGCACGGGCGTCCCAAAAGGTCCACTTTATGTTGAATTTGTGATGAAAGGTCCAAATTTAGAGAAATTTTGACACGCCCATTTTTAACCATCATTCATTGAATTGATGGTTTTGCTATCGAGAGCGGCATGTTCTTATTTTCTCTACAAGTCGGGGCGTTTTACTTTGCATTTTTGACGGAAAATGCGGCGCTAGTGAAATTCAGACACATGGGGAATCTCGTGTTGGGCTTGATTTTTTAAATTTAAGTGACGGAGTCCAGTTTGAATAACTTTTGTATCTTTTTGTCAAGTTTTGGACATCATTTTTATGCCGCGCTTGCGTCTGTTCTTACTGGATGCTATTGGTTTATGTGTGCACCTATTAACCCGTTTTCTAGTGGGGTTCTTAGGGCGAAAATGAAACAGTGAACATGATTCCAATCACCAAGCATGCAAGGGCTACAGGGACTGAGGTCAAAAACAATTGCCATTCATTTGACTTGAGTAGATTAGTTGTAAACAAACCAGACCACATCAACAAGTTTTTGCAGCCCTTGAATTTTCACATGAAGGGGGAAATTGATTGTGGGTAAATTACTTAAAACTTGAGTTCTAACAATGAGACATGATTAAATTAATAAATATTTAAAGTTAACTGTATGTTATCAGAAGAGGCCTACTTGAATTTAAATAATATAGAGTGTTTAAAAATAGTTGTTCAGATATTCCCTCTTCCTCTGAAGTGTACCCTGGGCCTGGTTACGGTCAATGCCTAAGTGCTACAAATTGATTGTAAAACTTTCAATGCAATTAGTGAAATGGTTTACTTGAAAGATGTATACCAGAGATCAGAGGCCCTTTAAGTTTTTAATAACTCGGGTATTTTGCAACCAAGTCTCAAAGAATAATCGGCAAAAGTAGGAAGAGCGACCAAATTGCTACATTAGGGTATGCTGTGTCTTAAAGTGTTTAACAAATTAACTCCTTGGTGCAAAGGGATAGCCTACAGATATGAACTGTGTGTTTGCTGTTTGGCCTTTTTTGAATATTGCTCCATCAATTGTCTTATGCAAAATTGTTTAGGTTATATTAATTTTGTGCCTGGTTGTGGACTTTGTTAGCACTGACAGTTCCCTACAGGTGCTCAGCTGTCAGACGGCGGAGCCCTGTCAATTTTTTTCGGAAAGCTTTAATTTTAAAGAGCTCTATCCTCAGATGCAGTTCACATGTTTGTAGATGGCTCCGTTTCATTATGATCCTTCAAAGTTGACTTTTACTCAACATTTTCATTTCAATATTTTTTTTAATCTCCATGGCCTTATTTCCTGCTGCATTTCCTTAAATTGGGGCTGTCATACGCGGAGCCCTGTGCAATTTTTTTTCGAGAAAGCTATTTTAAAGAGCTCTATCCATGATGCAGTTCATACTATGAGTGGCGCCCGTTTTCAAGTTACGAACCTTTCAAAGTTGACTTTTTACATCAACCTTCAGGTTCATTCTTTTAAAAAAATGCAAATGGACTAAGTTCCTACTGACAGTTCCCTTACATTTGGAGCTTCACTTGATCTTTATGACATAATCCATTGGCTGTATCCCTCTTGCTGACCTAGGTATGCTCACAAAATTTCAAAAAAAAATTCTCCCTGATTCCAAGATCAATCTCCCTGATTCCAAGATCACATCTCCCTGATTCCCAGATCAAATCTTCCTGATTCCAAGATCAAATCGCCCCGAGTCCAAAAATCTCAATGTTGGCAGTCTGGAAAGGTCATTCATGGGTCTTTATTGGATAACTTGGCCGTCCTTTGAGGCCAGGGTCATTGGTGTCAAAGGCTCCAGGGGTCGTTATCTTGCTTTGATATATGCTATGATTTTGGTAGTGGTGGGTAGTTTTGCCATACAAGTTTTGTGCTCACGTTTTTGAGGGTTCATTTGGGGTCAAAGGTCATTCAGGTATCGTTTTTGGGTTAGCTTGGCCGTGCTTTACGTATGGATATGAGTTTTGATGTGGTGGTAGGTTTCACCGTACGAGTTTTGTGGTCATGTTTTTTGAGGGGTCATTTTTGGGGTAAAAGGTCATCCATGGGTCGTGATCGGGTAGCTTGGCCGTACTTTTACCTTATGGATATGAGTTTTAGTTTGTGGTAAATTTCGGCCGTACGAGTTTTTGTGTCACATTTTGCAAGGGGTCATTTTGGGTCAAAGGTCTCAGGGTCGTTTCTGGTACTTGACCGTGCTTTGATTATGGATAAAGTTTGGTATGGTGGTAGGTTTGCCGTCGAGTTTTGTGGTCATGTTTCGAGGGCCGGTGTCCATTTTGGGTGTCAAAGGTCATCCAGGGGTCATTATCGTGGGCTGTCTTTGGATATATGGATCTGAGTTTTGGTATGGTGGTATTTTTGTCCATACCAGTTTTGTGATCCTTTTCGCGGGTCATTTGGGGGTTCAAGGTCCTTCAGGATCGTTTTGGGTAGCTTGGCAGTGCTTTTACTATGGATAATGAGTTTTTTTGTGGTCCCGTTTTTGGGGTGGCATTTTGGATCAAAGGTCATCCAGGGGTCTTATCGGGTACTTGGCCGTGCTTTGACGCAGGGATATGAGTTTTGGTATGTTGGTTAGAGTTTTCGCCGTACGAGTTTTGTGGTCACGTTTTCGAGGGTTATTTTGGGTCAAAAGGTATGTAGAGGCCATTATTGGGTAACTTTGGCCGTGCCCTGTTTTTTCATACCCATGCTTTGACGTATGTATGAGCACCTGGGGCCTATTAGGTAAAATACATTCCAGTATACTCATCCAGCAGGTATGCTCAGCTAGTGGGTATTATAGGGTCATTCAAAATCAAGGTCAAATGGGGTTAAAAAAACCCCAAATTTTTTAAATGTTTAATTATAAAACTTGATGCCAAAAATCTTAAGGTCACAACCTTATCCAGGTCATCCAGGTCTTCAAGGTCAAAGAGGTCAAATGGTAAACTTTAGTATCCAGGTGGTGGGTGGGGCGGGTCGTAGTTGATGAAAATTTTAAGCTCATGACAAGGACATCAATGGTCATTCAAGTTCAATGAACGCAAAACCTGAGAGTCATTCAATCCAGGTTACTCAAAACACAAGTGATTGCCAAATCCAGGACCGCTAGTAAAATACTATTAAATAAACCCCGGTCCTACCTCTTGTGGTATGCACAGAATGTCCTTTTATGGCCCATATGCCCTTTGAACCTCCAATGACCCTACTTGACCTTTCCCCCAACATCAAAACATTCTTCCCAGTTGAGTTATATAGCCACCAAACTTCCTCAAGATAACCACTGGCTAAGACCTATGGGCTATATGTCAATTGACCTGTACTGACCCTACATGACCTATGACCCACAACTATGCATTCCCTAACCATCCATTTGATGGGTTTCTGCATCATTGATGCACTCGTGGTGTTGAGATGTTGAAAAGTCCAAAAAGGACCGGGGGGGGGGTTTTGATCCCCCTTTTAACCAAAAAAGTCCACCTTTCGAATCCCACCCCCAATAAAAACATCCTGCTTACGGCCCTGCCTCGAGCAGATAGGCCTATATCTACCAGATCTTTACATTAGACCTATCTCCCAATTTCTGGATTTTTGCTGCAATTCTTTCAAGGGGGTACTTCCCCATGATTGCCATGTCACTTAGTGGCCCCTATCCTCCGACCCCAGCTACTCAACTGAGGGGTCTTTTTGGAGTGATTTTTGGGCTGGCCCATTGACACATAATTTTCTCCTGGCACATTATATGTCTAATGTTGGGGGGAAATCTCGATGCTCTCGATTAAGGTGTATTTCGTGATTCTAGCATCTTCTTTTTTCCTCATGTTCACTATCGATATCCGTGAGAAAAGCTTTTTCCCAAAATTTAAGTGATTCTGATCTTGCGTTTTTGTGTTACGAGCAGTAAAGTTGTATCAGAGTGGCCCATTTCCACTGTACTGTATTTTTCTGTCATTTACACTTTATACAAAATGTGAATTTCTTGGCAGAGGCGATCGAACTTGCACGTCAATTTGGCATACATGCTATACTTAGGCCCACGG
>JAMKCH010026592.1:0-47352 GCA_023653785.1 Ophioderma brevispina
CCCCAAATTTGGCCAGGCTTTTACTCCTCTACAAGCCACAGGTCGTAATCAGAGCCGCTTTTTGATATCAGCGTCCATATTTTTAGAAAAAAACATGGGTTAAAAGTTCATTTTTGTGATTTTTTCAGAAAAAAATCACAATTTTTGTCAAAAAATCCAACATTTAACCCATTTATACTAAAAACCAAGAAAAAATGGCTCTGTACGACCTTTCTATATCCTATAGTTGCCGAGATGTTTTTAAAAGTAAAAATTGACCTAGTTTAGGTACCGTAAAATGCCGTGTAAAACTTACGCCTTATAAATCCAATGGACGCCAATATGATGCAAATTGGTGACCTTTGCCGCAAAGAATGTTTTTCCGAACATTTTTGCCAAGTGTATCAACATACAAATATGAAAAGATAGCATGTAAAATAAAGAGATAGAAATTGACATTTCATGGTTCCCTAACCTTTAACACGACTGTAAACTCGGTCTATACCTAACCGATGTCGATGATCTTTGCAGCAAATTAAAGGAAATTAAAACTAAGCTTCAGATGGTATCACATATGTTAGATATATGTTACTTGAAAATTTCAAAATGGCGGACACAATCAGGGTCAAATTTTTTTTTTTACTCACCTGTAGATTAAATCTGATGGTAAACTTAGGCACACACCACAAATACACTAGGCCAACGGTTCAGATGATATTAAAAATCTAATCTTTTTTTTAGCAACGGGGACGAGGCTGTAGATCAAGAAAATGCCCCTTTATTCATCCATCAAGTTTCAACTATGTTTGCGAAATTATCGCCATTGTTGGTACTAGAAGATATGTCATGAAATGCACCTAACCATTTCAGAAGGAAAATTCACATCGATTAACAATTAGCATACGAAGGAGTTCTTGATATGTGTTTTATACGGAAAGATATTTAATGGATTTATTCGCAGTGTTTTTGTTTTAATATCATTTGGACCAAATTAGACCTCATTGTTTTTTGTTTCTGTTGTTGAATGCTAAATTCGAACATTCCAAGAATTTGAGAAACACACAAATGTTTCCTCATAGTTCGGACACAAACAATGATGGAACATTGGTATGATCGAGTTAGAACCTTTATTAATATTTCAAATGTTTTCGCCCTTTGATCTATTGAGGGTCGAGATTACCAATGAATCAGAGCCCCAGTGCTACCTAACTACCAAGCTTGGGCATCGGTTCGGTCGTGCTGCGTGCATGAGCTAAGTATCAAAGACATTGACTAGGTTCACATGACCTTTGATATTGACCTCTGGTGTCGACATTTCCAATGGATCATGAAGGAACCTGGGCTATTCACCTGGCCATTGTAACCCCCGCGGTCTACCACCAGCTACCACCTTTTCTTATCGTATCTCTGATTGGCCTGCATTATAATGATTATAGCATGATATAACCTCCAAGTACAATCAAACTAAAAACTTTAATATCTGAAACCTAAAGTGGCATGAGGAGAATTTTTTGAGGATACAAATTTCTCTCATTTTCAATGATCGTCCGTAGACCACCTCAACCCGAAGGAACGTTTCGGTTTATTAACAAACAAGTAACGATAAAACCGCAATCTTGTTTTGGAACCTTGCCTGATATCGCAATCGTCCCCCCTAGAAAACCATGCTTTTTACTTTCTGTCGTGCACTACAGAAAGTACTAAATCATCACGATCATGAAAGACGGCGTAATCGGCTAAATTCACTTCAGTTATGATCTATACATTGGTAACGCACTCCAAATATGCAAAAAACCGGGGTTCGACAAATTGGGGGCGCTTCTTTTCTTCTGGAATCTCCTCATGTCTCTTAAAACTTTTCTTACCATGTCCTCTGATTGCTACTACCATCAAAATAACTCGACTAATATAACTATTAAAATCGGCTGTTAGAGCGGGTCTTATTTGCCGAGGGGGGGGGGATGTGGGATTTTCAACTTTTTTCGGCAAAAATGGTCGCGTCCCCCTCGCTTACCGTTCAAAAATTTCACACTCCCCCTGGATCATGCTGATTTCCCATTTTTAAAAGTTCAGGTTCCCCTCTCTCTCGGTGGATGACAAATGTCACGTTCCCCCCGTCCTCTTACAAAAATTTTCGGGTTCCCCCCTCAAATCCTCCATCTCCCCCCGGCGTAAATAATACCCCTCCCTAAGACAGTTTAGGTACGATTCCCACTTAGAGGCTTGGCCCTTCAGCGTCAGTAATAAGCACATCTTTGCAAATGTACAAAATTAACCCCTATGAACAAACAGATGGCGTCTAAAGAGTACGCAAACGAAGTGTCTGGCCAAATTTCAAACAACTACTTTTTACACAGTTATAATAATTTGGTTAAAAAGCATTTAATTTACAAGCATAAATAAATAATTTTCACTTATTTGTTCATCCACAATCACAATCTCCAACTTCTCTTTCATAATCTCTTTTCAATTGTGTTTTCATAAAATCTTTCATCTTTGTTCTTGTGCAGAGAGAACAATTACAATGAATACAACTAGTAGTACTATTATGAGACAAATGAGTGCGATCCACCAAGATCTAAGCCTAAATTAAACTTCCCTGCTGAGCTCTGTTGGGACCATCCTCTGTAAAAAGAAAGCAAAACGCGGTGTTTTTTATCTTAAAAATGCAGTCAATGTGTTCTTCAAAGTTGATTGGACGTTCCATTGAAGGTTTTTGTAAAACTTAAATAAGCTTATATTCGTATACGTTAAATCTCAATCTTTATCTCTACTCATTTTAAGTATTTGCTAGAATTATTATTCAGGTAAAGGAAGTGTGAAAGAAGACCTTAGTTTTAAAAACTATGCATGTGTTTTTCGAGAAATCACGATGCAAATGGTCAACTCCTCTTTCAATCCCTACGTGAGAACGTTACTTGCATAAAGCCCGTGTCAAGAACTAATGATTTTATTTGAGAGCGTTCCAAGCCCATGGAGAACTCTGTATTGTAGTAATACATTACGGCATGCTTCAACTGTTTCATTGCGGCACGCGTTATGTTTAAATAACTTTGAAGCTAACCAGGCGGTGGGCAATCAAATATGGGGACATCGAAATTTCTCAAATTCTCACACCGGCACAACGCGACAACAAACTGCAGACGTGAGTTATCGCAAAATCTCTGAATAAGATTGTTTCTCTCTATGGGACTTTCACCCGATAGGGAAGACCAATGGCCCAACTTGCATATTTCAAATTGAACGCTAGTTCACATGATATACACTAATACACTTACCTATTCACAGTTCATCCCATGAATCCGGGTTTGCAGGCGCAAGAATACCTATCCACTTGATGACACCTAACGGCCATGTTTCGCATGGGATTTTGACGAGCATTTATTTCTGACTGCAATGTAAAACATCGTTTTAGTGTAATGTAGTATACTATTTCTGTTTAATTTTTTATCAGAGTTACAATTATAGTATTGGCACATGGCCATTGTTTCCTCACTGACCTCTAACACATGGATAGCTGGTCCATGTCGCCATTGAAACATCAGGAGTTGGTTTGTTTTGACGCTAACATATTGCGGGAAAACAATGCATACACCCTGTCCAACATAGAACATCTGTGTGGAATATGTGCACCATCAGGTGTAGGCATTGTTTCCTTCCTCCCGCCATATTGTATAGGTCAAACCAACTTCCTTTGTTTCACTCGGCGACATTCAACTGTGCGGCAGCCCGCTATACAAGTGTAGAGGTCAGTGTTGTTTCCACTGGCCTGTTTATTTTGCATCATTGGAAGACCTAAAATGATTGATTTACACACAAATCGCTATCTATTTTGACTAATTAACATTTTAACTCTTCAAAACCCGATAGATTCAGTATATAGGAATAACACTACGTCTCTAATTTTTTATTGAAATAGCTACAACTACCGAGGCTTACTTGGACTCCTCCCTATGCATATTTTCAGGTTATATCGAATTGTCTTGAAAACACATAATTTTGTCCTTTTAGATACACAGATTATAACATTAATGTAATTTGGTTTTTCTAAGCTAGTCTAATCAACTTACTGCGCTACCGAGAAACTCCAGTAATCCTTCACGACAATCACACACATTAGATGTTGCTTACACGTCACACCGTTCATACCATAATGGATTTCACAGTCAACTATAGTGCACAAAAACACATGACACATTTGATTACGATCGGTGTAATTTGAATTTGTTGGCATTCTTCTATAATTAATCACTACCGGATTTTTTGAGTGTACTTGTATATACATAACACACACACAGGTTACCAAAATTTCGGAGAGATCATTAATTTTATGCGTATTTATGATTTTTTTTAAATATATCTATAAAATATATATATAATTATATAATATATATATATCTATATATAAGATATATCATTCTTATATAAGATATATATATCTCTCTCTCTCTCATCCTATCTCTAATCCTCATATCTCTCTATCTCTATATATCTCATCACTCGCATCCTCTTCAATATAAAGGAGAGAAATATTGTACAAGGGGCACTGGCAAGTACTGTACACGAAAAGCCAACGTGTTTCGGCCGTTAGGCCTTTGTCAAGGCAAACAGACGAGGTGATGAGCCTACCGGTAACAAATCATCCTGTCACCGGTGGCTCATCAACCTCTCCGTTTGCCTTGCCAAGCCTAACGGCCGAAACGTTTGCTTTTTGCTACCGTACTTGCAACGTCCACTTGTCCATATTTCTCGCTTTATAATTATTCCATGGCACCTAATATCATTTTGAGTCTTGTGTGCGATCTCGTTTTTGTAGTCTCACATTATATATATAATATATATATAATGTATATATTATATATATATATATAATATCTATAAGTCTATATAATCTATTATGATAAATATATATATATAATCATACACTGACTGCACTCTATTGTTAGACACCCGGCGTTACGGTATACAACGACCTCTATCGTGTTGATTAGCATTTCACTGTCGTATGTTTGTTTAGATTGACTAGATGTTTGAATTGAATGTTTGAAGATATTTTTTCAAATTAAAGAATTCAATAAATGAAGAGTATTAATATTAATTTTATTGGTATATATATTCGGTATGTTCTTCATTGTGAAGATGTATTTGGGGGGGCTGGTATTCTGAAAGGGAGACTAGCTTTATTCCTGGTTTAAAACAGGGTTAGTTCTACATAAGTAGACCTGTTTTTTCAAAATATGTGAAAGTTAAATGTAAACGGGGGAGGAAATTTCGTTGGGCCCATCCATGAGGAATTTCTCACCCATTAACAGCACATTCATATAGCATGTTGGAAGGAAAAAAAGGTCAATCTGCAGGACAACACCTGGTTAAACCCAGGACTAAAGGTAGGTCTCCCTTCAGAATAACCAGTCTATAAGGTTTAGGGTCTAAATCAAGATAAGTACGGAAAGAAGTTAAGGCAGGACCATTTCGTCACAGGACCTTTACAACAACAACAGCAAAATCGGTTGTTGTTATAGAAAAAGCCCCCGTAATACCAAGAATTGCACCTATCTAGGTCGTTGTATTTACAGACAAAACACAGATATATACAATTCTTAAATATCTATAGCCGCAACGATGTGAAAACCTAAAATAAATATAATCCACTAGGGTATAACGCTGCAACTGATAAATTATAAACATTTTGCAACTTATTTGTGGGTCCGAGCCCCGATGTTGCCAATGTGTTTTGCTCCGAGTAAGGCACTTTACCTCAATTACTGGCATTATTCATGTTGGGACGGTAAAACAGACGCGCTGTGAGGAGGTGTGCGATCCCCCTGCAGACCAACATTATATGGTGGTCTCGCCCAATCGCTTCGAAAGAGAGCTGGGCACTCAGGTATGTGTACACAGGTCCGTCCCCCTTTCTGTCTAAATTGGATTGGTTTACTTGTTATATTATACACAATATTCCACCCAATTTTTCGCGTTTACCAAAACAGGGAAGTGTACAAATCGTTTGGACCAACTACTTTGTTCGCAGTGAATCCTTTGTAACCCTTTTTAATGGCCAAAATGGTTGATTGTTTTGGATTTATCGCAGGTTCCACGGTACCCACAAAAGTATATGATCACAAGCTCCTAGTAAACACAACCAAAAACAAAAACAACAAACTATTAACTTTTTATCTGGAAATTCGACTGGAAATACTAGTGGTTAGCTTATGTTTTCCTGATTGTTTTTGTTGTTCCATTTTGAAGCGAACGATTCGGGAATAAATTTTAAAAAAAATCAATAATACTGGGCTATATTAGCATAGCCGCAGTAGGTCACATGATATACAAGTAAATAAACAAAATATTAACGTTTACCTGTGGCATCTTGACATGGTCACCGCATATCCAATCTGGCATGTTGCATGTATACGACACCGGGTTTATAGCGGTACACATGTTCCACCATTCAAAAAGGATCTCTTCGCAATTGTAATTACTACAACAACAAGAATATATAAATCTCAAATTGAGTTTATAAACTACTATAAAATAAGAAACAATGACAATTTTTTTTAATATGAGCGTTTGTATATTAGATAGCTAGTCTTACTAACTTAGAGGAATCACAAAAAAAGAAACATAGATTGAGCTGGAACGATAGGCGTATTGTTGTTGTATCTTTATAGGAAAATGTGCGAACCAGTTGATCACATGTAATAAACAAACAAATGGGAAATATATATTGACCAATGACAATGGTTGAGAAATAACGCAAGTAAATGTACAAGGGGAAAGTCATCTAAAATTCTACTATCCACATCTTTGGGATTTTCCAAGCCAGTAGGCCATGATAGTGAGCAGGGAAAGAATTCCATTCCAGGATCATAGTGTTGGGGGGAAAGCTTTATTTATATAACTTATGAGCTAGATGTTACCTCTTCATATCAGCAATGAAAGAATTAATAAAAACCACAATGTCACAACTAAGGTGGCAATTCATGTGGATCCTGCTTTGAGAATATGCCTGTCCAACAGTATGTGAAGTATGTATATTCTCCCTATATTCTTCCGATGTCACATAATGAAAATTGGCCTAGTGTTTAAGGGTTGGCTTCAAAACTCGACTGCCGATTGACCGGTGGTTCACAGCCGTTAGACCGCGTTTCGTTGTTTATGGCTGGTATTCTGAAAGGGAGACTAACTTTAGACCCGGATTTAAACCAGGGTTAGTCCTACATGAGTGGACCTTTTCCCTTCCAACATACTCTAAAAATGCACTGTAACAGGTGAGAAAATTCCTCATGGATGGGCTAGAAAAGCTCCTCCATGACGAATTTTCTCACCCGTTACATTTAACTTAACAGTATTTTGAAAGGAAAAAGATCCACTTTTGTAGGACTAACTAACCCAGGACTAAAGTTAGACTTCCTTCCAGAATACCAGCCTATAACAATATAACCTGGTTGCAACCGGAAAGAACCAGGCAGAACCGTTAAGCAACCGTTGGTTGAGTTTGGAAGTCCTCCCCATTTGAGGAATATGTAACCTGTTTACGAGGTTCTTTTAACCCCCTGGGAACTACCACCTATTATACGGTGTATCTGATTGGCTCATTATATTACATAACATGGAGGTAGCTCTCTGAAAGCAATCAAAAGAGTTCTTCTACAACTCTGTGTAAGCCATATCACCATTCTTAGAGTATATGCTGATTCTGTGATATTACCTTCCAAGTAATCAATCAAAAGAGTTTCAAGGCTGACAGGTAGGATGGTAGTGACCATGGGGTACAGTTTATAATTGGCCCAGGTTAGTCTATTGAATATCACATGGTTCACTTGATTGAATATAACCAGAGGGTGTTTTGAATCAATCCCACAATGCACCAGTTTTTGGGAAATTTCACCTCAATGGGGTCATGTGATCACATAAAAATCCTATTCTTAACACATAAAAACTTTAACGCTTATTTTAGCGTTAGTACTTGGGGAATCTTTTACATGATTATGAAATGTCTTGTGGTTCTTAAACTTTTGAAACACTTTTATCCCTAAGTACTGACATGTGTTTAGTAAGTAGATTAGAGCACATTGCTATGCATCATGGGATTGATTCAAACACCCTCTGGATTATAACTTTAGACGGTGAAGTTGGATATTTGGGTGTAATCAAGACTTACTGTCTTGGCATCTGATACCAGTGTATCCAGGTCTACATTGACACACCGCCACACCAGCAGGGAACACGCATTCGCCATCGTTTTGGCAGATGAAGCCTGAACAGGGATCTGAGGCAAATATTATTCAGCAACATGTTAATTTTTTCTTCAGCATTTATTATATTTATATTAAAGCTATCCTTTCGCTATTTGATTAACTTAAGCCTGTTAAGTGTATTTCTACATTTAGAAACCAAATCAGATCAAAACACAAACTTGTATAAAGATTGTGTCTGCAATAAATGTTTGTTCTTTTAAAGACTCACCTAATTCGCAAAAATCTCCCCTATACTCAGATGCGCATGTGCAGACAATCTGCCCCGTAGATTCATCACATTCTCCGCCATTCATGCAAGGCATTTGACTACAAGTTGTGATAACTATAGGATATAGATAATTACAGAAACAATAAGATAACGTTTATCTTATATAAAGTTTATCTTATGTAATACGAAGTTGATTCATTTTCATCAAAATCATTTTACTTCCATATTTCTTTATTTTTTTGTTTGCTTCTAAGTTCGTTTTGCAAAAAAGGTTCTTAGTATCAAAATTAAGATTAATAAAAAACTAACCATTGTCTAGTTAGACAAGCAAGTAGTTATAATTTGAAATTATCGTAAATTAGGTGAATGTAAATTCAAAGTTCTGATGCTTTCCGCTGGGGAAGTTGGTGGGCCTTTGTGACTTAGTACCTTTAGATAAAATCTAACGCTCTTTGACCAACCCTGGCTTGATAGTCATTTGAATAGAGCGCTGTGCTAGTAATACGAAGGTCCCCGGTCCGAATCTGACCAAGCGCGAATGGCCTTTTTTCAGTAGTTGTCTAGCTGCGCTGGCCAGCTCCGGAGGAATTAATAAATAACATCCTTGTCTACCTGGAGAAAGAAGTACTTAACATTTGAAATTAGATTTAGTTTTAATGGACATACTTAATGGAAGTTTATTTAAGCTTACTTTGTTCACATTGGCTTCCTGTATGCCCAGGACTACAATCACATGCATACTCGAAGTTGTTTGTGGAATCCAGATAGCATACTCCACCGCTGCCACAGAAGTCATCGGGACATGGACCTGACAATTTCGTACAAATTATGTAAAAATATGATATTACCATTTAAAATATGTACACGTTTTACCATTTAAAATATATAAACTGCTGGTAAGTTGCATATAATATGAATTCTGAACTTTGTGATACATTTACCTGTTTTCATAGTTTGTGTCTCACTCAATAACTTGAAAAGTGATTAGTGGTGTTTTTTTTCTATATAATTTTTTTGTTTTATAAGATGATCATTCACTTACTGGATTTAAATGTTCATGTGCTGGTACACTTGAGAATATTATTAGTCAAACGTGTCCTAATTTTACTAATTAAATTATTCAGGCAAATCACATGTTTTTATCATCTACTTCAATGCTGGAACATGTTGCTATACGGAAGATAAACTTCCCATATTTTAAACAGTTTTCATGATTACAAAATAGATTTTTTCATTACCTCTAAATTTAAAATGACAAATGAACGACTGCAATTTTCATTTGTCAATTGACTAATGAAGACGACTTTAGACTCATCAACTGACTAGAATTAAGAGTTGTCACGTCATAAAATGGTGAATTTAGTGCACATTGGTCATTATGCTATTAGTCTTTTGACTAATTTTTGTAATAAAAGGCCAAATTTTCAAGTTTGTAAAATATTTACAATTATGAAAATTTAATCCGAAATCTTTTAAAAACCTTAGTTTTAATTCAAACACTTTTTAGTACTATTTTGTTGATTAAACAAAATGTGCATGACTAATTATTTAATAGTCAAATCAGACAGCTTTTTGACTAATTACTATTTAGGGGATTTAAATGCACAGGAGGTGGGCAAGTCCTGTTTAATCTGCTGATCTTTCACGTACTTATCTCGCATCTGTCGCCCTCATATCCCGGTAACATCGACACCAATTCTGACCCTTGTTTCTGTAACAACACATCCCCATTGTTTGCACCATCCTTCCAGGCATCTTGCTGTGTACCAAAACTAATTCAATGTCATGATTCCGTTATTACAAAACATAAATTTACTGAAAGTGGATAACATGGAATCAATTCCAGACAAAAAACAATTACCAAGAATTTATACAAATCTGTGAAAATGACAACATATTTTTTTTAAAGTATAATTTTTTTTTTTTTTTTAATTCTAATTATTGTTTAATAGTACTAACAAGATAGAAAGGATTTCTTACGTGTTTGACATCTATTTCCACTGCATGAATCACCGCAAATGCATAGGACTGTGTGCCTAGTTGTAACCCTCGCATACTCACACCCATTCAAACAATAGTTGGCAGACATGTGGGCACGTGCGTCGTACCGCAGGGATTTCTCACACGAAAAAAATATTATACACATGGTGAAATTGATAATTCGCCAGGAGTACTTTAAACAAACGAATCGACCTCTAGTAATGCATCCATTATACATTAGACATTGTATAATGTGCAAGGTGTTTTCACATAGGCAAATACGCTCAATGTTATTTTTTCCCGTTTCTTTCGTATTCAGCGAATATGATATTTAAAATCGCGCGCGCCCAAACCGTAATGAAAAGACTATTTAATGCAATGTGTTTAGGCAAATTCTTTCGCATCTCTACATGTCAGTAGACCAGGTGCTAACTTGTGTTTGTTAAAAAAATATGTCACCTCATCTATTCTACTCCATTAAACCAGGATGTAGCAACGATCTTTAGAATAACTGCACCATTCATTGTACCATATACTCTCTTACGTAACACCATAGTACTTAGGTTTTCATTGAACTGGTGCCTTGCATGCCGCGAGGTCAGAGAATGTTTTAACCAACCCCTCACCTATTTCGCGCTCTGTCTCCCAGTGAAAACCGTTTGTGCAGAGCATATAATCCCCTGTCGCGCCAGTCCACACTGTCCCTACCCATTCATACCATGATTCCCTTCTGAGCACTTTACTTTTTGACTACAAATAACAGGACTATTTTTAGAATTTGGAAGTTTTGAAAAGAAATTTCAAGTCCATCATGTTTCTATGTAGGCAACTAAATATCTGAATCTCTGGAACAATCACGGTGCTTCACGTGTTTGAAATAACCATTGCAGAATGGAATAAAATTATCTAAAAAAATTAAGTCTCACCAAATTGACATCTGTCCCCTTGATAATCGGGCGCCTGGCCTTGGCATGTGAGACTATCAGCACTTATGCTTGGTGCACTGTGCCACCCATTAAAGCAGTAGGATTGAGGGCATTGACGCTCCACAGACATCTAGATTACAATATATGATGTATGTATTTATGTTTTCTTTGCAACAAAAGTGCGAGGTTTAATTTCACAGGGTAACCAAGTTGATAAGTCCATCCCCATACGGTATACCTTAAAATAAGGCAGTATTTCCAAATTATATTTTAGATTAAAAAAAATGTGTGGTGTAATTTTTGTAACGAGACAATTTAAAAAAATAGATTAACAACTGAATGCAACTTAAATACACCGTTTTTTTAACATTGCATTCTTACCGATTTCGGCAAACCGAGATCCAATGTATGGGCTTTGACAACTGCAAGAATAAACCCCTTGTCTAACTAAATCACAAGTACCA
The DNA here is from genome assembly GCA_023653785.1 of Ophioderma brevispina. Classification (NCBI taxonomy): domain Eukaryota; kingdom Metazoa; phylum Echinodermata; class Ophiuroidea; order Amphilepidida; family Ophiodermatidae; genus Ophioderma; species Ophioderma brevispina. The sequence goes on from JAMKCH010026592.1 coordinate 11,819, forward strand.
CCATTCAAACAATATTGGTCAGGACACACCAAGCCCGTGTCTGTGTGGATAATAAGTTTATAAGTAAAGATAGGTTAATCTGTCATATGTATGAGTATATGACGATAATGAAATGTCTTAAAGGCAAAAGTTTTAAGCATACACGTAAACGAGCGCCTGGCATTTAACAAATTAGCACTTTTAACAGCCGCTTTGTAATCGTTTTAGGATAGGATACATAAAGCATTCCACTATTTTTAAAACACTGGTGTTCAAAGTATGGATGTCAATGTGTGTTCATTGTGGTGTCAGCACGGGATGCTACTGCTATTGTTTTTTTTTAAAATATCTTATAGCCATATCTTGTTATTTCACCTAAATGTTGTTGTTGTTGTTGTTGTACCAAAGTTTTAAATCCGGTTTTGTCCCCGTTAACGAGGGTGGCCGGATACACCTCACTCAGCAATACTGCTGTGTGAGGATTTATTGGAGCAAAAGATAATTGACCGGATGCCCTTCCTGACGTCAATCCACAGTTTCGGCGGTGGGCCTAGCCTTTCAGAATGTGCTGGATGGCCGCCATTAGCTCTCCAGAGCTGACGCCCTTGTAGGTAGATCTTCTTTTTCATTCTACCAGGGTAACCAGCTACTTTCCTCTTTCCTCGTCAGATCAAAAACCCGATGGGGGTGCCGGTTTAGCCGCCGACAACTCGGCCCTGGGACAGGTAGTACTGGTTACCAGGATACCAGTAGCAGGTCCTCAAAGGAAACCTGACCTGACCTAAATAATATCTTAAATACCTTGACGGAAATTAGTTTTTAATATTCAGTACAAAATAACGGCATTTTTCATATGTGATGTTATCTTTCAGAGAACGATGACAAGTTAATCAAGTTCAGCCACCTAGGAGCCAGAGAGGCAATACGCTGTGCATTAATTCGTGGAACCAGTGTGGTACGTGTTTCACAACAAGCTAATTCAGTGAACACAATGCAACAGGAGGTAATAAATCTCAGTAATCTTAAGAAATGCGGTTTTCAAACTATCATGGCTAAAGCAACAAACAATCAGTGAGTTTTGATACAAGACAATGACTTACCTTCGTTTTCGGCAATTCCCTCTCTCTCCATTAAATCGTGGCTGGCATTCACCACATATATGGTGGCCGCCCTACACCGTTGAATAACACAAACCTCCATTCATGCAGGGGTTTGGGGCTGTCCTACATTGGATTGACTGTGTAGGTGCGTCAGTATTATTGAGAAATAGAAAGATAAGGGTGTATTTGGAAAATAATAACAAAAGTTGCTGAATATGTGATTGAATAACATGAATAGGCTAGCATAAATACCAACATGCAAATATCAAAGGAGGAAGTAGTGTATATTACAATATTTAATAACACAATTAAAAGGTCCATGGCCGATCGCTAGTAGCCTCGGCCCCAGAAACCCGCAGATTTTAACCGGAATGGCAACATTTGGCATCAGAATAAAGCTAACTATTTTTCTTCATTTCGCCTGTGAAATCTTCGAGCCAAAGGATGTTTTGTTTGAGTTATGCGCGAAAATGTACCCCATTTTGGGGTCGCCCAATATTAATTTTACAATAGTATCTATGGAGCTTACAAAAATCACATTTTAGCTCTCCGCTCGCAATCAAACGGAATTGAAATTGGCGTGAAACTTTACAGATGGGATTTTGGAGTGAAGGCCAATCTATCAAGATGAAAACTTCATATTTTTTAAATCGGGGCCATCCTCCTTAATTGCCATGCAAAACCCTTTATCAACTCTTGGAGCCTCATGTTAGAACATAAAAGGGCGGAGGTTCCACTGATAAATAAACCGTCGGAACCGGTGAGGCACCTGGTGGTTAATATCCATATCATACTCACTGCACTGCAACGGCAGTGCATAAAAATGGATGAAAACCATCTCTGACTCAACCAAAGTCAGGCAGGCCTGCATTTGATGTGTTGTTTACTACTGCTTTGGAGTCAGAGAATGAACTTCCTTCCCAGGGGTGCAAAAAATGCGGGAAGCTGATAGCGCGCCGCTCCGAGGAAATGGTTGAAAGTCTTGTATCTATGTGAACATTGCAGGTTGCTCCTGAGGAAAGACACTTTTGGCACCCCTGTGATTTTCCATCCATTTTCACTGACTGCGTTGCAATGCATGAGTCTGAATGGACCTTTAGTTTTTGAAGCCACTTTTTTTTGTGAAAATAAAACCAATGCTTGTGTCAATACATGTAAACTTCCAAATTAACATGCAATACAATTATCCTAGTACCTCTTTTGAATAATGAGCGGAAGAAGAAAGTGGATTCTCAATTCAACATCTAAGTTGCCGTTCGTCGCTTCACGTTCACGTGTAATGATAATTATCAGTGTATCAGATTACTTTTCGACGAAATACAAATGAATAGCCATACGTACAATCTTGAACACTAATTCCTGTTACTTGGCTTACAAAATTCAAGACAATCCATTGTTTGTCATCGTGAATTGTAACCGGTAACCACCATCCACATGGGTAACTGGAACAAGGTCCCACTGACAACGAAATATAATTACATGCACTTTTAATTAAAATCTTCTAGTGCTTTACACTTTACAAAAAGTATGCCTAGAATTAGCAATTGACATGTTACTTTTATCAGGCATAAATGAGATAAACAACTGATCATTAAAATACACTTTAATTAAAATCTAAAACCAAATCATAAATGATTTTTCCCAAAAACGATAAAATAAAATCTTAAGAACTGAACTTTTTCCAGACAAATTTTGTGAGGTAAACAATTGGCTACCTTTGTCCTGACAAGGTAAACATTTGCCTACCGTTTTGCTGGATTTCTGAAAAAAAAATCTCAAATGTTTTAATATTTTAAGTGTTTATGTATTCATAACATCAACAAATCACCATCAATTACTGTAGCAGTTTGCCTGTCATGGTATTGACTTATTATGCTGATATATTGTACGCTAGAGGCAACATCTCTTATTAGAAATAACTTTGTGACGATTAACCAGTGATACGTAATTGCATTTAATGTTCTAGCATAATGAGTGGTCTTGAAATCACTGACAAAGAAAGTTCAATTAGTGGCCACAATCGTTTTTCAGAAATTCTATATTAATTTCATGAATAGTTCATAATTAATTTTAATTAGTTAACGGCAACTCATAATCGTAAAATCAATTGTAAACAGTAAGTAATGATGGCTCGAAGTTCCAATGATTCCTACAATACTGCATTAAATTAAGCCAAAATGCTTTGATGTATCTTCTGCAATGCTTTGTCTTGAAATAAAGAGGCTATCAAAGTATTCTATAAGTGTTGTGTTCTTTATTATCAGAGTAGATTCCTTTGAAATACCTTGCCAACTAATTAGATCCCTATATAAATCACTTAATTATAGTATGTGTTTAGACTCATTGATGTTTTCTTGTTAAATATACAACATTATTTTTATTTGTTGGTATGTTTTAAGTTTTTTGTTTTTGTTACAAGTATCACGAACTTTTAGATAACTTACTGCCAATATCACACGTAGGTCCTTTCCATCCACCACCGCAGTTTGCATATGAAATAGCTGAGGTCAAACTATTTGACATATGGCTCCATTGTGGCAAGGGATTGAATGTACAGGAGACCCTATCAAGTACCTGTAAGAAAACCAATAGTATGGTGTTTTAAAAGACTCATTTGTTCATTTTATATCTAATGGAAATCAGCTACAACAACTTTAAGACAAATGGCACTTCCTCGATGGAGTTGACATCTTTACAAGATATTTGTTCAAACATTATATACTCATAGGTGAATGCAAGTGAAATCGAACGGTTTTTTTCTCCAGAATTTAAGGTACGTTCATTTGAAAGTACAGGATAGCGACATCACAATATCCCACAACTTCCTCGAAAAAATACAGCTTTTATTTATTGATCTGGGTACTTTCGCTCAACGAGTTCAACGAGTGCAACTCGGAGATTGTGTTTGGGTGTCACTTCACAAATATACCCTGATATATATACATGATCCCGTTTAAGAAGTTAAGTGTTTATTTTTGGGATATACGCAAATTGTACATTCATATTTTTGATTCCGATGCAGCGGACAAAAATTCTATCGAATGTAGGCAATTAAGATGGGTGTAGATTTTTGCCACAATAAAATTTTTGGCTGATCCAATCGGTAATTTTGAATTTGGTTCGAATAATTTCACTTGGACAAGCCAAAAACTTAAAAAGAGCAAATATTTTACTAAACTAGCGTAGTTCACATAAACCAAGTATTACCTAGGTTTTTCACATAAGTCCCCGTCGTAGTTGGGTTGACATGAGCATATCGTTGCCCATTACTTCCACTTCCTCACAGGTACCACCGTAACGACACGGTAGGAGAGCAGGAACTGACTGTACAGTTACAAAAATAGGAAGGCAACTAGTTGATTCAGATCAAGGCTTTAATTTCATAAAGTTTCAAGCATCAGCATACTGCCAACTTTTTTCTGATTTCTGATCTTTAGCAGGGGAAACGGTAGACTGGCTGGGTTTTTAAATTTTTACACTTTAATACCGGATTCCCTCTTCAGTTTATGTAAAATATATAGTGTCCCCTTTTTGACAGGAACACCAATGTTTCTAACCTCTCTACAAAAATCTTTTAAATAATCCCATCCCGAAGACCCCCTGTTGTAATATTACGGTGCCCTTATCATGGATGAGTATTGTTTTGAGAAGACATGATTTTTGACAAAATGGTACGATCTTTCCCAACATCAAGAGCCTGGTTCCGTATGTGTATATTTTAACTCATCCTAAACTATAAGTTAACACCCACACAAAATAACAAATAAAACAACCGAATGTCATTCTCGGCATTAGAATCTACTCATGTGCATGCATGGGTCATCGGCAATCGTCAATTCGTTTTTCAACTTCGGGCTCGCTGATATTCAATAGTTAAAAATACCACACAAAAATGTAAAATTTAACAATAACTATCCGTACCAAATGCATGGTAATAACACTATGAACATGTTCCAAGTCTAAAACAGGGAGACGTTAGATTATTGTTTCGCATGAACCTACATACTTGAAATATTACTTAACTAATAGTACAGAGTTATTACACCATATTGTAAATAGAGTAACTCTACAATACCCACGTACCTTTTTCGCATCTTCACCATAAAACCCTGTCGACACACATCCCATAACCTAAGCGTTTGTCCACGATTGGTGGAACATATTCCGTTATTGTGACAGGGTACCGACTCACAAGGACAAATGCGTAAGGAGAAACAAAGGTAAATACAGCATTAATTTTGAACGTAAAGCACGGAAATTCTGTACCTATCAAGTGCATCTTCAATGCTCGTTATACTTGGGTAGACAATTCACAATTCCATTGTCTGTGGTGTGCTGTTTGCTCCAAATAGAGGTGCACTAAATGAATTTGAGCCTATGATTACCTCCTTCCGGTGACCAGATTTGATTTCAGAAAATTCCAGGTGCTAGCGAACCGCCGCTCAAAAGGAGTACTAACCGTCTCTAACACGAGTGTCCTGCGTTAGCATTTCGCTGTTGTCTAGATAATACAGTAAATTATTCTCTGAGTGTATCCACAGTACCTTTGTGCTCTTGCCCTACCATTGTTACTTAAAACTTTTAATATAACTTCATCATCTTCATGACAGACACTTTTTAAAAGCCAGTTTTTATAGTTTTATAGTCCTTGAATATTTAGTTATATGAAATCATTAACAATTAACTTATTATATTAGAAGAAAATTCAACAGTCCACATGATCACCACCATAATCCTCCACACTCATCTCCTAAACCATTTTTCTAATTCTTACTAGTGTCAGATTATAATTGAGCAAAAAGCCGTCACAATCAGAGTAGATAAGTATTGCGCAAAAAACCCCAGCCAATCGTGGCACGTATCTGATGCTGTCCATGTTTGAAGCCATTTGCAACAACCAACCTCCAGGTTATTATCGGACTCCGCTATTGCCTAAAAGTACCCTAAAAACCGAACCCTTTCAATACTGGTAATGCAATAGGTTATAAACTCAGTGGCTTTTGAACCATTTCAAAAACAACTGACCTAAGACTAGGGCTTGGTTGTACTCATTTGAATGCATTTTGAAAAAAAATAAAAAAAATAAAAAAAATAAAAAAAATAAAAGATTTTGATAAAATTGGAAAATTTTGGAAACTCTTAGTCTTATGACTACAGTCGCCCGCGGGCTCAAAGGTTAAACATTTAGAACAAAACAGAGAACCTTAGGCAATATATAGTCCATTCCTGTGAAACTTTTAAACACTAAAAATAATATTATTCCTCAAGTTGTTTTCTAAGTTACTTAATATACCGAAACACCTTTAATTAGCCTAGGCAATGATAATATGCCTACCCTTTCCACATCGATCTCCAGAGAATCCAAGGATAACATTGGCAAGTTATTGCTCCTGGTCCACCAAATACAAAACACGCCGTTGTGAAGCAAGTATTGGTTATACATGGATCGTTCTGAAGAGAAGAACGCTGATATCGCATACAATCAAAGTTAATGGCACTATCCAAAACATTGTAAAAACGGTGTAAAAGTAGATATAGTTTCGCCGTGAGCCACAGTCCGGGGCCACATATATGACAAAGGAATAAGCGTGAAACTAAATTGCGTGAAGTTATAGGTGGACTATGATCCGGCGGACTATAAAAACTTCTACCCGTCATTTTTGTCTAATTAAGGAATCGGCTGGAATTGTTAATAAGAAAAATCATTCATTGGGAAATTGAATTCCTTATCAAGCAATTTCCGGTGTAGAAGTAACCCTTGGGTCCGGCGTACTCATATCCGGGAACAATGGTGAACCATAGGGCAATCTATTCATTTGACTCTTTCGCAACTTAGTTTTCACGCATTATTCCAAAAAGAACGTTAATTATGGTCTATGGAACCCGGACTAATGGCTCCCACCGGACTATAATCTGCTTTCAGCCCCGGTCAAAACCTTTCTGTACTGCTCAGTATAAAGATTAAAGTATTTTACAAATGTTGAAAAAATGGCAATGAGATCACGACATGCATGCCCTACTAAATGATTTCGTCAAACAAACATGCATGGCTTTGAATTGCGTGCATGACTAATAAGAACACCATAAAGAAAGTTGCAAAGATCTGACTTTTAAACATGCACGTAGAAATATTGAGAAAATTAATTACACTCTATAAACTAACGGCCTGCACAAAACCATTCAGAAGCACAATGGTGAAATAAGGGAATTGTTATTTTTTTAATATATTTCGCAATGTTAATAAATAAAGTCAATTTTTATATTTTGCGAGGAGTAAAATTTAACTGTGAATGGTAAAAAAAGCAGATTAAAAGATGAGTTCCGCGTTAAAAAAAAACGGTCTAAAATTTCGCTCCACTAAACGTTTAAGATTTTTGTCGAATGTTTCTAGAATTTTTTTAAATGCAAATCAAGAGCATAATATGCCACCCTCTACGGGGTGGGGTGTTAAATAGCTTATGTTTCGTTATTGATTATTGAATTGCTTCAGTAGTGGATCCCCACTCTACCACTGTCCTCGATTGAAACATATTTCCCTCCATGTCCATCTTAAAACAATGAACTTTCAAATATGTTTTGATATTCACTTTACATGTTTCGCAGCGGTTTCCAATAAAGCCAGCCGTACACTGAAGGCAATGACTCCATCTGTTGGCTCGCTAACGTGCCTCCTTTTGGCACGGTTATGGGCACATGGATCTGGGGGTGCTGTTTTGGGGTAATAAAGTTTGTTATGTGTTAAGCCGGTGTTCAGTTTTGTGATGATTTGGAGGTGGTACTTTTCGAATTACCACCCCAGTGAAATTTTAAGGGTCCGGAAAATGTTTAATTTTGCTGTTATGGTTATGGAGCTACTTTAGCCACACTAGTTTCCATTAGCGGAGGGGTGGTATATAACCGGAAATTAACTGGACGTTGTCTTGCTTACTAGTCTTCGTTGAACGCCCACCAACTTGGGATTCTCCCACTGCTGCATTTTCCAATTATATAATTGAATTATGTTTGGAAATAAATTGACAAAGTGTTATGTTTCCAAAATGATTCCTTTTGGTGTCAGATTTAAGGTCTTTACCTCTCGCAATAAAATCTTGAGAAGACTTATGATGCGTCCTCACATGGAACAAAAAATATCTTAAACACGGCAAATACCTATATCTCTCGGTACTCTCTCACACACCAGACAACGCACACACTCTCTCGTCCAATTGGCCGATTTTGGTTTTACCCATAATGATTCCTTCTACTGTCCAAACAACTTTATATAATCGTTCAAACGTAACTACACGCATGGCCCGCCTTGTTGCTTCGCACGCGGACCCTTGCCCATATACTGACCTTGCGCTTTGAGGTATGCAATTTTACAAATTCATGTTTAAACGGACAAGTAGTACCTTACACAGCCAAATAGGAGTAAACGTTCAGCAAGTTTTTTTTTTGGATTCTCATCCCGGAGTCTATCTTCTGTTAAGGCAGAATCCCTTCTCTTGAGCATTCCATACGCGTTAAAAATCATTTGTGGGTGGCAGAGACAAGGTACTAAAGGAGTTTGGGCGGTTATTATTAATATCTACTTAAAGTACCGTACATTTATCGGAACATACTAAATACATGTAAAGTAAAATAGTCCAAAATACTCGTTATAATTATTCAAACATATTCATACCTATTTCGCAAAAGAGTCAGTGTAGCCGTGAATACAGAAACAAAAAGTGGTCACCACCGCACTGCTTTGGAGACACTGTGCACCATTTTGACATGGTTCGGAAGCACAGGGCCCTGTAAAACACATAGTTTACGAATTGTGTTGTTCGATTGGATGTAGAAAAAAAAAAAAAAAAAAAAAAAAATTTTCAAACAATTAATCACTCGAAGTATGTATGAGTATTGCTTTCTAGTTTGGCATGCGATACTGCAAACCTTTTAGGCCTATTAAAACGACGTTGCAAACCACACGTTATTCTCGTTATTGTTCACTTTATTCAAAATCAAAATAAATTTAATAATAATAATAACAACAATAAAATAAGAAATTTTAAGAAACAGTTATAACACAAGAAAACAGATCTTATAGAATCATAATTTTTGTTTTATTTCTTATCAATAATTATAGAGAAACACTGGATTGTATTCGAATTTGGGCCCAATTTTGTATCATACGCACGCCAACGACGACAATTGCAGCAGTACTGGTACAGCCAACGTCACTATATGTTTGCGAGAAATGTTAAGCAATAAAAAATAAAATGTTTTGGGCTTGTAATTTTAAAGAAGACGAAAATGCTTTGTCATTATAGTACGATAATTCTTTATCTAATTTTATACCCACTTTTAAACGCGGCACACGAATTCTTCGACCATCATGGCTCCTCCCATCGAATTTAAGATTATGACATAATAAAAGCCTTCATATAATAACCTCCACATCAGTTTTGGTGAATGGGCATCGGGTTGTAGTGCCTTACAATATTCCCGCCAACCATTCCAAATCGAAGTATAGTTGTAATTCCGTTGTAATGTTGGCGGAAATGCGGTGGGCCTATAGCGCGCACCAGTACAATGATGCTTTTTTGCAAAACACGTTAAACATGTTTAAACCCGGGATGTTTTAATGTGATAATTAGTATCTGCTTAGCATAACACACAGTAATCCTAGCTACAGGGCGTATAATAGATATCTTAACTCCTACAAGATTCCATCGACGGTTAGACTTTAGGGCAAGTTCTAAATGGTCGTTTGACCTCGACCATCATTTCAAATATTTAAAGCGACACCGGCACTTTTCAACAAAATGAAATTTCTTAAATTTGCTCTTACCTAGTCGCTCATGAGTTTTATATGCATTATATGTCCAGAGCAAACTCTTCAGGAATCCACGAATTGAAGTGTCCAGGAACAATATTTGGTTGTAACATAATTCCCACTGACGCCGAAAATGGCTGAAATGGCCACGCCCGCTTTTTGGGGGGTCACGCCCCCTTTGAGCGAATTACACTGACTGTAATCTCCAGTGTGTGTTTTTTGTTTTTAACAAAACGTCCGGTATCCGTTGCTGAAAAAAAGACTCCGGAGTATCTTTTGGTTTATACCCTAAGGGCGCTTGTTTGGGCTTAATCATATCAGGTGAGGACTAATGTATAGAAACACCTTGAAGGTGCACTGTTTTCCAAATGTCCAGTGTCTCTTAAAAGGTTGTTACAATTGTAATCTTTTAATTTGACTAACCGTACACAGAATTTTGATCTAGATAGAGCATATTGTCGCTCTGTTGCGTTCCTCATACCTTTACATAAAAAGAGTAAAAAAATATCAGATACGAGTTAATCCAGACAAAAGTGGAATATATAATAATAGGCCTATATCAAAAAACAATTCCTGAACACGGAATTGTTATGTTCAAATATCACAATAAAGTTTTATGCAGCAAAAACATAATTGTTATGATCGAATTCAGGAACAACATACGTATAATAAACTATTCAATTTTTAAAGCAAAGCGAACAATAAGTACAAATCTCACGACGGCTTTAAAGAACAAAGAAACATCGTCACGATGACACACAACAGAGGCCTACAATCGCATATGTAATTGCATAGCTGCATCTTAAAAAAAAAAAAAAAAAACCGCCGACTATTATTTAGAAACACAAAAGCATTAATACATTTCAGTTTTCGGGTGGATATGGGAAGTTCAAATAGGGACATTTAAGAAGAGCGTCTGATATGTATGTAGCAGTCAATGCAAAGCATCTTTCATTCAGCGCTTGAGTAGATGCAGGAGCAAAGTTCTGCACAAGGTACAAAGTTGGATGCCCATGATATAATTTTATTCAATACCAACCGATGTAGCAACAATTACCTAAAGTTGGAATCGGGTGTTTTTGGTGATAGACTTCCAGTCTATATACCCTAATAATCTCATAATTATTATGGGGGGGCCCCTTTATGCGGTGGTCATTTTTTTTCTTTCAATTATCTGGGTATAATTTCGTCGTAATCATACTTTATTTTAAAGTCCTACACCAGTTTGTTAAAGCATTTCATGGTTAGAGTGTGAGTATTCTACCGGGTGACAACTGTTTACACACAATTCTACGTACTAGGGTTTGCCTAATTCGTTCGGCGCTTGCAAAGCCTCTCAATTCAAATCAATTTACCATTTTCGCATCTATCTCCCAATTCCCTGCCACCCACTGGGCAAGTATGGCACCCTGGGATTCGTCAGTACATGTTCCCAGTTCCAACCGTTATACACTGGTTTGTCCTACAGGTTCCATGAGCTAAAACAGTGATGAAAAAGTTATAAATTTAACAGAATCAAGTAACACTCAGAAATGTGTTTGTTCTCTTGTAACTTATTGAAACATACACGAATAGACTACAGACCACACGTTATTCTCGTTATTGTTCACTTTATTCAAAATCAAAATAAATTTAATAATAATAATAACAACAATAAAATAAGAAATTTTAAGAAACAGTTATAACACAAGAAAACAGATCTTATAGAATCATAATTTTTGTTTTATTTCTTATCAATAATTATAGAGAAACACTGGATTGTATTCGAATTTGGGCCCAATTTTGTATCATACGCACGCCAACGACGACAATTGCAGCAGTACTGGTACAGCCAACGTCACTATATGTTTGCGAGAAATGTTAAGCAATAAAAAATAAAATGTTTTGGGCTTGTAATTTTAAAGAAGACGAAAATGCTTTGTCATTATAGTACGATAATTCTTTATCTAATTTTATACCCACTTTTAAACGCGGCACACGAATTCTTCGACCATCATGGCTCCTCCCATCGAATTTAAGATTATGACATAATAAAAGCCTTCATATAATAACCTCCACATCAGTTTTGGTGAATGGGCATCGGGTTGTAGTGCCTTACAATATTCCCGCCAACCATTCCAAATCGAAGTATAGTTGTAATTCCGTTGTAATGTTGGCGGAAATGCGGTGGGCCTATAGCGCGCACCAGTACAATGATGCTTTTTTGCAAAACACGTTAAACATGTTTAAACCCGGGATGTTTTAATGTGATAATTAGTATCTGCTTAGCATAACACACAGTAATCCTAGCTACAGGGCGTATAATAGATATCTTAACTCCTACAAGATTCCATCGACGGTTAGACTTTAGGGCAAGTTCTAAATGGTCGTTTGACCTCGACCATCATTTTCAAATATTTAAAGCGACACCGGCACTTTTCAACAAAATGAAATTTCTTAAATTTGCTCTTACCTAGTCGCTCATGAGTTTTATATGCATTATATGTCCAGAGCAAACTCTTCAGGAATCCACGAATTGAAGTGTCCAGGAACAATATTTGGTTGTAACATAATTCCCACTGACGCCGAAAATGGCTGAAATGGCCACGCCCGCTTTTTGGGGGGTCACGCCCCCTTTGAGCGAATTACACTGACTGTAATCTCCAGTGTGTGTTTTTTGTTTTTAACAAAACGTCCGGTATCCGTTGCTGAAAAAAAGACTCCGGAGTATCTTTTGGTTTATACCCTAAGGGCGCTTGTTTGGGCTTAATCATATCAGGTGAGGACTAATGTATAGAAAACACCTTGAAGGTGCACTGTTTTCCAAATGTCCAGTGTCTCTTAAAAGGTTGTTACAATTGTAATCTTTTAATTTGACTAACCGTACACAGAATTTTGATCTAGATAGAGCATATTGTCGCTCTGTTGCGTTCCTCATACCTTTACATAAAAAGAGTAAAAAAATATCAGATACGAGTTAATCCAGACAAAAGTGGAATATATAATAATAGGCCTATATCAAAAAACAATTCCTGAACACGGAATTGTTATGTTCAAATATCACAATAAAGTTTTATGCAGCAAAAACATAATTGTTATGATCGAATTCAGGAACAACATACGTATAATAAACTATTCAATTTTTAAAGCAAAGCGAACAATAAGTACAAATCTCACGACGGCTTTAAAGAACAAAGAAACATCGTCACGATGACACACAACAGAGGCCTACAATCGCATATGTAATTGCATAGCTGCATCTTAAAAAAAAAAAAAAAAAACCGCCGACTATTATTTAGAAACACAAAAGCATTAATACATTTCAGTTTTCGGGTGGATATGGGAAGTTCAAATAGGACATTTAGAAGAGATTGGAATATAGGATAGTATTTAGCAGGCAATGCAAATGCATCTCAATTCATTCAAGCGGCTTGAGTAGAAGGCAGGAGCAAAGGTTCTGCACAATATTGTACAAAGTTGATGCCACTGATAATAATTTTTATTCACATACCCAACCAACCGTATGTATCCGCATTATCCTAAAAGTTGGATGCGGTTGTTTTTTGGTGATAGAGCTTCCATGTCGAAGTATACCCTATAGATCTCATAATTATTATGGGCCCGTTTACGGTGTCCATTTTTTCTTTCTATTATTCGGTAAGAATTTCTAGTTAAGCAGACTTTATTTTAAAGATCTTAATCAGTTTTGAAAGCCTTTCATTGTTAGAGTGTGTATTCTCCGGGTGACACTGTTACACACAGGTTCTACGTACTAGTTTTGCCTAAATTTCTGGGCGCTTGAAAAGCTCTCAATTCAATCATTACCATTTTCGCATCTATCTCATATATCCTGCAACACCGTGCAAGTAATGGCACCCTGGGAGTCGGCAGTACATGTTTTCCACCGTTATGACACGGGTTTGTACTACATGTTCAGGAGTAAAACTGATAAAAAGTTATAATTTAAAAACCAGAATCAATTAACACTCAGATGTGTTTCTGTTCCTCTGGTAACTTATTGAACATACACACACACAAACCTACAAACATACACATGCAAAAATTAAAAAAAAAAAAAAAAAAAAAAAAACTTCACATTTAAAAAAAACATTCATCAACCAACACTGAAATTCGCCCAATCCCTCAGGACAATCATCATGGTTCAAGACCAATAGCCATGTTCGGGTGCAGATTGAAACATATGAAAATATCAAATTCCGCTTTTCTTTTTCTCGCGAAAAGATGTAACACATTCTTACACGCATGGGGAGTCTTCATTAATTTACACCAGGGGTGGAGGAATAGATTTTTTCTAGGCTCAAACAAAATCACGGTGTCCCCTTCGCTTCGTTAAAAAACGCCTTTCGCCCTTATTTTATGAAATTCCCCATTTAAAAGATCAGGTTTGTCCCTCTCTCCTTCATGAAATTGTTCATGTCCCCCCCTAAACCTCATCCAAAGAATTTTCGGATTCGCCCTCAAAATGCACCTCCCCTGCTTAAATCCCTGACAACACAGTAGAACCTTAAATAGGCGAAACGAAATTCTTTCAATCACTTCGGGCCTGAACTATAAACAAAACACAACAAAAAACAAAACAAAACAAACCAACAAAACAGAGATAAACCAATGACTCACCTATTCACACGTTAGCCCATTGTAATCCATGAGGACAGGTACACGCCCATCCACCAGGCTGAATCTGATTTGGGTAGCATAACACCTTCGTTCACGCATGGAGTGGTGTCAAGATCAAAACAGCTTAAAGTTAATTAACGAATATGCAATTGGGTATAATATTCATGATAATATTGAAGTAAAGTTGAAGTTGTGTTATACATGTATAATTGTTCGCTTTCTGTTCGAGGATGAAACAGCTGCCTTTAACATTTAATTAACTTCTCTTAATTGAACGTGGTTATTGGTAAGCACTGTTTTATAATATTGTCTGCAATCCTCGTCACAAAAAAAATTAAAAAATGAATGGCCAGCTTTCGGCGATATTTTTGGTCATTATAACTTTTTGTGTTGCCTTACAGTCCCAACTAACATTGTCTAAGCCACATCTGCACGAATCTTGTTGAGAACCGGTACGTCCCCTCATGGCGATCAGCACAGGAAACGAGGGCGGGTATAGTTCCTACTCCAACGTGGTCTTCACACTTTAGAATGGGTGTTTCCATA
Source organism: Ophioderma brevispina (assembly GCA_023653785.1). Classification (NCBI taxonomy): domain Eukaryota; kingdom Metazoa; phylum Echinodermata; class Ophiuroidea; order Amphilepidida; family Ophiodermatidae; genus Ophioderma; species Ophioderma brevispina. Next base: position 26,861 of record JAMKCH010026592.1, read on the forward strand.
AGGGACACCCTTGTCTGACCATACTTTTCTGACACCCTATGATTCGGAAACCTTAAACGGAATAAACACATCAACCGTATGTTATTCCGTTAATGTTTCCGAATTCAATAGGGTGTCAGAAAAGTATGTCAAAAAGGGTGTCACCTATGGAAACACCCTTTAGCATGTCCCTCTTCCTATCAGTCCAATATACCAAGCTGGTTGTCTACCTATTTCACACATAGTCACCACCGAACCACTGAACATTCGTCTCAGACAATGCCTCTTGAGTTGGTGTACAAAGTACCTTGTTTTTGACATGGATTTGGAGCTGCAGGTTGGGGTGCACAACAGAGTAAAAACCTCACGCATATTTTTGACATATTAAACACATTTCGTCGATAATTGTATTGTTTGTGATAGAATACATCATACTACCCGAACGCGCATGTTTATATACTGTTAGCAAAGACAACCAACCAGTCACAGGAACAAATTATTAACGAAAATCATCAATAAGAATTTTTGGGCCGTTGTGTAGTAGATAGGTAGCATGAGTGGCGAGTATGTGAATTATTATATGGCAGAGTTTTACACTATAAAGTTCAATATTTCTTAGAATGAAATAAATATGACGATGTTTTTTACTTTTAAGAAAATGCTCTACCATTATACACTACCAAAACCGAACATCATTCCAAATCCCGGTTAGATCGAGACGGTACTATAAATATTTAATGAAGTTGGCACCATGCCACTCCTATGTCAATAACCCACAATATCTTAATTTACCACACTCGCAAAAACCCGAAGAGGAGCCTCCTGTAATATTTTGCTGTATGCCTGTTTTTTAAATATTATCCATTTTTGCTTAGGAGGCGGTAAAAAATCATCAAAGTAAATTCCTCAAAATTTGGGGACAGAATAATCATTCTTGGATTCATTATTTACGGCAGGAGGAGGGGAGGATTTTCAGGGGGAATACGAAAACTGTGAGCGAGAGCGGGGGAAATATTAAAATTTTACATCAAGGAGAGGAGAACATTTACTTTTAAAATGGAGATCAGGGGAATGCGAGATTTTGAACGAAGCGAAGGGAGAATGAAAATGTTTCAACATCACCGAAAAAAAGTTGAAATCATAATGACCGCTACCATAACGCGTTACCTTCTGGCCAGAATGACGACTATATTCATTCAGAGTTTCTAACCTTTTTAAACAAAATATCAATATTTTGTATTGTTTCATGGTAACTTTCGAAATCAGCAAGAAATGCATTCGAATGAGTTCCAAATAAGAAATAGTCCCTTAATTAAGGGCAATATTTTGGATGGCTTCCAAAATGACTGCTGCCTCAATCGGGGAAGAACTCTTAAAGTCACTCGCTAATTCAGGATATAAACCAACCGCAATTACAAATATCAAACCAAAAACGAACAAAAAATAATAGAACTTTACAATTCTCCAATTTTGCCCGATTTGTACCGCATCGACACAATTGCATTGGTAGTCTGGAGGCGATGAAGGACCATTCGCCGCAATTTTGACATGGTGTATGCTCGCATGGATTCTCTGGTTCTGAAAAGGATCAATTTTTAGGAGGCAACTTTGTGCTCAAAAAATAGAAAATTACGTCTAGCTCTGTTGGTTTTGTGACACTATTTAAACAATACACATTTAATTAGCCTGCAGTGATGAATAGATTTTTATATACTACAAGACATAATGTCAATTTATTTCACAATGTACCCAGTTTTAGTGGAATATTTCAATCTACCTATATCGCAGAAGCTCCCGTGTATCCATACTCACTGACACTCACGCACAACGTGTTCCTGCTCCATTATGGAAACACCCTCCGCCATTAAGACAAGGTTCCGACGTACAAGGAATCTGTCAAAATAATACCTTTAATGAAGGTTTGTTTATACGAGAATCATTTAAAGACACACTTATTCTAAGGTTTCTTCACATCTGACGATTTGATTTACTTTTTGGAATACTATAGTTTGAGCAATATATGTCAATTATTACATCTACAATAAAATTCAATTTCCTTCTTCAAAGTGCACGTTCCCCATTTATGGCTTACGAGACATCAAACAAAATCCTACTGGTGCTTTAAGTGATAGTAATATTCATGACAGATTCGTGTACGTTGACCAGAAATGTGGAATTCTCTTCTTTTGTCCATGTCGATCCATGACTAAAGAATCCCATTCTAAGTACAGATCACATCACCTGCCATTTCATGTGTGGACTGTGCATTGTAATTCTTTTGTCCTTGCGTCCTAGAAACAAAAGAATTCACATTCTAAGTACAATGCCAACACCTGGGGCCATGTCATGTGGTGTGTGTCTTAGTGGCAATGTGGAATTTTGCTTGTTTGTTTACTAATATCGCTCCATGAACAACAGCTTCCACATTCCAACGTGCCGAGCACACACCTGGCCATGCCATGTGTTAACCTTGTACAATGTTTAATTCTTTTGTCCTATCGATCCCTGAACAAAGTGTAAAACATTCCCATTCAAGGTACTAAGGCACACCACCTGGCCATGACATTGTGTCTTGTGCATGTGGAAGTTCTTCTTGTTCTCTAATCGATCCATGACAAAATAATTCCACATTCTATGTACAAGCACCTCTTCCTGGCCATGTTCATGTGTGTAACACATTGTGCAGTGGAATTCTTTATTGTTCTACTCTGATCCATGAACAAAAGAATGTTACATCACATTCCAAGTGCAAGCACACACCTTTCCAGGAGGCCAATGCCATTTGTTACCTGTGCAATGTGAATTCCTTTTTGTTTCATATCCATCCATGAACAAAGTATTCCACATGCCAACGTAAGTACACAACGGATCGGCATGGTATTTAAATCATAAATCATTCCCATATACGTTGTGCATGCCCGATGCACTGAACCAGTGTTGGCGCGCTGGTCGTGGGTTGGCCATCACTAAGGTGGCCGTGGTGGGCAGGAGACATACCGTCCTCCGGGGATCACAGTCACAAGGAACAATGGTGAAACATAGGGATCGATATCAGCTTGAGCTCTCTTACGCAACATTAGTTCACGGTTTATTCGCGTGTTTGTCTATGAAAAGCCCGGACTATGATAACCTGCCGGTGGACTATGATTACTTTCACACCGCCCCTGGTGACTCATGCAAACCCAGTCACGTTGCGCGTATACTTCAAAGGCATAATATTAGGCTCAGATTTCAGAGCCCACTTTAGTTTCCAAGTAATCTTTCTGTAATGAAAATCTCACTTCAGATAACGTTACCAAAGCATTCCTTACCTATTTCGCATCTGTCCGCCATAATAGCCATTAATCACATGCACATGAGAAAGTACCATCCTGATTAGTGAACATTGTCCTCCGTTCTGACATGGGTTTGGGGTCTCATGGATTTGTCAGCTGAGAGCCGCAATAGATAGAGGAAAGGAGGGGTTTTAACCATAATTTTCTTCTCTTATATCACTTTGTATAAGACGTTTGTTTTGCAAATATTTGTCGTTTTTCTACAATCCTACAGAAATGAGAAACAATTTTATTGTAAACAAACAAAAACATAATCACTTTGTTAAAATAGTCCGATAGGAAATTACCATTCTCGCAGAGATCTCCGTTGTAGCCAATAGGACAGTCACAAATTAATGTTCCAGCTCCATCTGGAAGCAACTTTCCCCCGTTAGACAGAGCGATGTGAGTAGTGCATGGATCTGAAAAAAACACGTTACACTTAGAAGTGCACCATTAGTTGTATGATAAATTCAACAAAAGGCAAACTTATTCTCTCTCAAATCTTTACAACAATTTTAGCACCTTTTTAGGGAATTTATTCAAAACATATCTTGCTTTATTATTTTGCCTTGTTAAAGTTTTCTAAAAATCTATCGTGCAGTTAAGTGCGGGATTGTTTGGTTCAGCCATATATTAACCAATCAGTCATGGCACCCGTTTCATTTCGCCCTCAGCGGCAACTGAGTTGAATCTCGCAGAGTGTTCGAGACTACGCGAGTTTCGGAACAAAATTGCAGCCCCCATTTGATATCGAAAACAACGGCAGAAAATACGCGCAACTGACATTCGTTTATTCAAAATATAACAAAACGTGGGGACAGGACCTGTAAAAGAAATATATAGGGATTATCTAAAATGTAATTTTGGTTTTCAAATCGTGGCTTTATATAATCTCTGCAATTTTTTTGCGCGTCGTGTGCATGTTCATCGCCGATGGTCTTGGCATCACCACCCCCCTTTCCGAAACGCTTTACAGACGGCCCCCACAAGGTGTGATAGATTGGTGATATTTATACATCTCTTTATTACGTCAGAAATCTCGGTACACCGCCGCGAACATACGAGAAATCTGTGATTACTACTCATAACAAAATCCAAAAAGCATAGTTTGCTGTCCTATTTGTCACTCAATTGCGTGCCTTGCAAGATTGTTTGTAATTGCTGTAAGACTAGTGTTAGTGACCGATGATAACACTTTTAACCTCGATCTCATTCTTTCACGTGTTTTACGCCCCGCAAAGTGTAATGATTGGTCACCTTTTTATGCAGTTAGTAGAATTTTTCAACTACAACCATTAACATTACAAGATATTTGTGATGTATACGTATAGGCTAAATTTCAATTATGAAATCAATTCTTGTAACTTTTATTTGAGTGCCTGGTTGCAAAAATTAATTTGATAAAAGTATACAGCTCATAACTAGGGAAAGAATTTATTATTGTGGCACCCCCTATGAATTTTGGCAGTCCCCCCGCCTCAAAGGAATAAACTGCCATGCTGTTGGATGTGGTGGCAGCAATACAATGCATTATAGTAATTTATGTGATAAATACGCTCTTAATGCGTGATGCAAAGCGATCATTCTTTTCGGAGCGTGTCACACCAATTATAGGTGCACACTCAAATCATTTACGCGGAGAAGACAAGGTGCGCACTGTAAAGAAAAAACGAATTTTGTATTGTTCCTCACCCTATGAATTCGGCAGCGTCAATGGAATAACCTACATGTTGAAGGAGGTGGTGGTCAGCATCCAGTGTGATTCATCCAAAACAAACTGTTCCGTTTTTTAGTAAGAATTTGCTAGATTTTCGGTTATTTTAACTTTATATGTTACTTTGGGTAATAGAATAGAATAAAGGTGTGCAATGTTGTTAAACTGTTTTATATGCCGAATAATGTGTCTCCTCGCATATTAGTAAAAACAATCCCAATAATGGATCCATCAGATTGATTATTCATGTTTTTACTTGCGTCGGACACATTCTTGAATAAACAGGACATCGTACTAACCTTTATTTCTTAATAAAGATCCTAACTTTATGAGTACAAACAACAACTGCTTGCTGCAATCACAGAACATGTAGTAGGCATGTTCATAAATTGAACTGTGATTAATTTTCACCAAAATAATCAAGGATGAAATAATATTGTGATCTATCCCTTTGCAAAGCATGATAGTCCAATATCATGTTTGAGCGGGGTCTAAAAAATTACAGATACATGGCTCAAATTGTGTTATACATTTATAAACACAAATTTTCTAGGCTAATTCACAAACAGTATACCTTGAGTCGACCCAACGACGATCAAGTCCAGTTGTGCACGTAGGAGAGGGCGGGCCAAGAATCCCAACTTCAGACTCCGCCATCCTCACCAGTGCTTTAATATTTAGCAATCTTGATGAAAATTCTCTGAATTATTTTTGGATATGATTGTCAAGATATTTCTTATTCTCAAATTGTTTGGGGCTTACTGTGGAATCAAGTACAACTATGTAAGGGTTATTTCTGTTTTTTTTTTTTGTATGAAACCACTGACGAGGACAATGTGCTACTTTGGTCATGGCAACAACCCATGCTACTGACACCCACATCAAACACTTTTTGGGCAGTTGCTATATTTGAATGAGGCTATTGTTCCGTGTGTCGCCTATTGGTCTGGTTCTGGTTTTGGTGTGTGGTACGCAGTTATTTGCATGTGTTTCATAATTATACTTTCAACTTTCAATTTCTTGAACAATTGTTGACCTACTTTCATGCCGTCAATAGTTTTTCTGACAGGACTGAAAATCTGCAGTTTCCAAACAAACTTATTTAAGAGAATTTTCCCTCCAGGGTGATAGTCCCCAAAATTTGTATTATTCTTCAAAGTCAAAATTTCCTTTCAAACGCACAATTTTCCTGGCACCTACATGTAACCTACCTTACCGACTTGGATATCACAGATGAGTAGTACAGGGACGCCTTTTGAAAATGAAAAGGGGAGTGACAAGAACTCTCCTGAACTTTTAAGGGGAGCAATGAGGGTAGCTAAAAAACAAAAATTGCTTCACAAGCAAAGGATGTAAAGAAATATAACTAAATACATTCGGTGTCCATCCGAGAAGACTAAATTATCCTGCCAAAGGCATTTTAAGACTCATATCCATAACAAAAAATGTCAAAATAAACAAGTACGGACAGACTATGGATCCTTATTTTCTAGGGGAGAGTTTCAAATCCTCCCACCTCGTGGTGATTAAGGAGAGCTTTGCTCTACTGTGCGCCGTGTAAAAGGCCGTCCTTGGTAATACAATATATATTACGTTCACATAAAATAAATAACCCACCCCAACAAGATCGGAGCCTAATACATGTACGAAGGCTACAGACTTCCAGATAATTTATAGGCTGACTTTTTGGTTTGCTGTAACTTCCATTGTATCAACAAAACCCCGCGTCTATTACTCCTATCATTTGATATTAACACAAAAGGTCAGAGACCAGTACCAAATGGGGTGGATGCCTTGGGAATCCGTCCGTGTGTTTTATGGTGTTTAGATCCCCACATTCCTATAGTCCTGCTGAAATCAAACCACCAATCCAGAGTGGTTTTATTATACAACATCTCTTTTGTTTACCCTAGGGCACTAGATAATTGTGCCTCTATCCTTTCAACTGTGAGGAACACCTAATTTATGAAAAAGCTTTTCAAAACCAGCAAAATATCAATCTGAACAATCTTAAAGTGCACTATTTTTCACAAATGTGCCCGTGTCTCTATAACCTATGTAGTTATAAAGGGGTTAACTGTAAAATATACATGAATATTATAAATACTTAAACAGGACATATTCTTAAATTGCTTGTTTTAATTCATTTTTTACTACTGACCTTTGATTCTTCGGCTCCCAATCGGGGACAAGGGTCCTTAGGGACCCAACCTGCATGTAATTATCAAATTAATGGTACAATAAAATTTTAATTTTTTTTCACTTACAAAGATGCATCTATGGGACTCCGTATCCAAAAGTTACACATTACAAAAAAAATAATGAGTCTTGGGTCGTAAAACAGGCAAAATGTTGGTTTGCCCCACCACACTTGTCCATTAAGTGTTCGGAGACATCTGGGCACCTTGGGAGAAGTCATGACTTGTCACAAGGTTTTAAACAATAAAAAAACAAACCAAAAATAAAATTAAAAAAAAAACAAGATTTTTAAACCCCAGGGCTACATGAGACCCACACTTCAAGGGTCGCGCCAAATTCATCTCATGTTAGGGTGGTGAGCTATTTGTAATTTTATTCATGGATGTCATTTGTAAAAAAAGTGAATATTGATTAATCAATTTCATTTTTCCAGAAAAGATGTTGATGCCAACCACATGGATCAGCATGGGTCTCTCGCAGGGTATCCCCAGGCGAACTTGTCATTGTCCACCATGCCACTGGTTCACCATGGTTCAAATCAGGGTAGAAATAGTGCTTGACCAGTGGCCAACTGTGCGTGAGAACCATGGTCAACCATAGGTTTGAGAAATGGCACCACCACAGTCCAACATATGGTTGAACCTACATTGTATGGTTGACCATGGTCAAGCATGGTCTTAATAACACAATGTTGTACCAAATGGTCGAACCACGCTATGCCTGGTTGACAATTTTGCCTTGGAATGCCTAGCCAGCATTTATCAGTACCGTATCATTTCGGTGATCTCCTGCAGGGTTGTGCCCCACCCAGCACTTATCGGCCAACCTGATTTCATTCCCGCGATCTTCATGACGGTCCGGGTAATGCCAACTGCATTTGTAGTAAAAAAAAATCAAGAGAATGAGCACTTAATTCCCTGCAGCAAACTTATAGGCAATCCTGTTTAGTTTGAGGGTTGGATTTTTTAGGTTTCTTTTATTATTGCTGTCATCTTTTGCCGTCTGAGGGTGTCGACATCCAGGAGCCTAACCCAGTTGTTTGAAATCACAAATGAAAAAAGTTCCATGCAACCGGTGCATAATGACCTGCACAAAATAATTGTTTACCATGCACAGTGCAAAGTTCCTGGTAAGGAAAATAACAGAGATCAAAGTACATCGTATTTTTTTCACCACTTGAAGGATGATGCTTCTTAACCTTATATTTAACAAGGCGGTTCTCGAACCACACGTGTCCTCGCCTAGTTGCGTGATCACTTGCTTATGATGAAGTTTGATGATTAGAAAGAGAACAAATGCACTGGCGAGAAGTGTTACATGTTTTTGGTTAGGTGAAGTGCATTTCAAAAGGTTATAAAATCAAAATTGACGAGTTGAATAAATCATGCATAGCGTTTAGCTAGGAAAGCATTTTAAAGGGTAACCGAATGTCTGAAAAATATGCAAAAAGCTAATTAAAATTCAGAATAGACCCATGCACTATGCAGCCAAAAGCTACACATGATATTGTGGCACCTCACTCTCCTCCCTCCCCGGCCATCAAGTTTGAAGTAAAGCGGTGCAAGCTTATACGTTTAGTCAGCAGAGCATTTTCAAAAGGTACACCGAAATGTCTGAAAAATATGCAAATAAGCTCTTATATTCCTGAAAATGCAAAAAATGCAGCCACGCTAACGCATGATATTGGTACCTCACTCTATCATCCTAACCAAGTTTTTGAAAGTAATTGGGGATAGCGTTTAGCTTGCAGGGCATTTTTAAAAGAGGTTAACCGTAGTCCATACGGAACGACCATAAGAACGTGACACACAGAAATTTTGATTATGTATGTGCCTCCATGAACATTCATTCAGGCGACAACCAATAATTAACATAGAAGTTTGAAAGGGTATGTTATTTTTGTTTGGATACCCTTTTCCCTGACTAGCATTTTACATGCACCAGGTAAATGTGAAAGCTTACATGTACATGCACATTCCAAAAATTTGCTTTGCATTTGTTGTTGTACTGGCCCGTTGGTATTTCAAACACCGGCCAACACTTACCGGCAGTTCATTTTTTGCATCTCCGAGGGGTAATGCATTGCCCAGCAGGCAATTGGTCTCCAAGACCAGCAGCACTTATCAGCATGTGAAAAACCTGATTGCCTGTAAGTTCCACTTTGATGGGTTTATTAAAATGACTTTTATGAACTGGCAAACTAGGACTGGTGGCATATCGTGAGGTGCTTTTGGTGCATGTGCCCTCAGGGTTTCATGCCAAAACATTCATCACCTCTTTTTGCTACTGTATTAGAGGTCCTTCCGCCCCTGGGTCTCCCTCAAAAATCCAGGTCTGGATACTCGGGGGCTTAGTAGGTAGGTAGCCAGAGTTTTCGACAATCCTATGCTATAAACATGTCAAGACTTGTTGTAATGTACTTGCCCTATTTTGATTCTGAGTCAAGTTATAATGGGTATGGGCCTACTGCACAACGCTCCATTTTGGAGTCAAGTTCAACACCTCATTTGAATTGGTGTGGTTCCAATCATCTATTATAATATCACTTTTATTAAAGGTGCATTTCGTGATTCCAGCCCCCTCGGTTTTATCATGGTTCACTATATATCCTTGAGATAACTTATTCATCTAAAATTCTGAGTTGATCCATCTTGTGGTTTTGTTTCTGAGCATAAATGCTTGTTTTCCCTCCCATGGCCCCTTATTGATACTTATTTTCCTGTTGGAGCGCGCATCAGCTTTGCCCGCAGTGCCGCTGTGGCAAATATTTCATTCATTATTTGTGAAAAAATTGTTTTTCTTGAAAACTGTAATAAACACTTTTTCCAGTTGGACCTCAAAATATCAGCATCCCTTCCTGTTCATTTAAGCAGTTCCCCTTGGGCGGGGGGGGAGGGGTGTCATAGTATAAGCCATCAATAATGAATTTCCTCCAGATTTTTGTCCCGCTTCCCAGATAGCAAAGACTACATTGGGCCCATGTCGGCAATCATTGGATCGGTCGCGGTCGGCAAGCCACCGTCGGACCAACTTTGGGCGACATTGAATTTGTACATGTAAACTTTCGTGGCATACAACGCTGGCCCAACCTTGCAAGACTACGTTGGGCCAATGTCGGCGATCATCGATCGGGTCGCGGCGGCAAGCCACCTGCGGACCAACGTTTGGGGTGACCTTGAATTTACATGTAAACTTTGTTGGCATACAACGCTGGCCCAACTTGGCCCAATATTGTCAATATGGGGCGTGGTCTTGGGACACTTCATCTATTCCTATGAAATTATTGATATTTTGATCATTTTATTCTCTACTGACTGCTCTATGCATGAGTTTTCTTAATTAATGACGCAATAGTCTACTACACAGAACATGATTGTTAATGCTTCAACGTGAAATAATGAGAGTATTTCATGTTTTCTCCTTGATATCCAACGCACAGAACCACATTTTGTTTTGCAGCCAACCTAACACCTTTTCACATTGTCATTTCTTTACTTAATTGTAAATCAAACCTTGAGGTTGATAAGACAACATTTCTCTACATATTCAAAGTAGGAAGAATATCATAGACAACCGGAGTTTTGGCGCGATTTAAAAACGGCTCAAATTGCGCGGCCCGTATTTTTGAAATGCGCGATTTTTAAAGTAAAAAATCGCGAAAATGCGCTTCCTATTTTTGCCCTGCTAGTCAACCAGGAACACGAAACAGTCTTTCAAAAAACAATACTCAAACTTCCAAAGTGACATCCTATTTCCTTACTTTTTTCTCGGCTGAAAATTACAAGAACACATCATTATCACCTGTTTATTTTTCCTTAATTATTCCGAAAAAATATTTGAATCAGATGTAGTACGGGGCCGCTGCCGCGGACGAGGCTTTTGTGCATACATCACCGAAAGATAATTTACTTTCGCATCGTGGGTATTGGGGACTCCCCACTAACCTGGTACTCCCGGCCCCGGAATACGTGATCGCGTTACAGGTTTCCACTCTTGCCCCTGAATGACATGTCACATGTGGGGGAAGTTGTTGTTTCATCTCTTCCGCATCCCTACCGATTCCCGTCCGGGAAATACCTTCCTACCGCGGCTAAGTGCGAATTTGTTTAATTCCGTGAAATTTCCCAAGGAACTAACTAATTATGACCAAAGACCCGATACCGCGAGTTGATAGCATGCATCATATTATTGTTTACTGCACCGAAAGCGCAAACCATATAATGACGCTTCACAATGGAAAATAGGTCGGGTCATCCTTGTTTCAACTAATCAAGGTTAGAGGTACGGTTCTACGCTAGGATTTATTTATGCATTTGGACTATATTTTGCACTTAATTGGAAGCTTTATGAGTCATTAATTTTTGCCGACGTTTTTCACAATAATGATTTATACTGGTATCAGTTTGTGTTTGTTTTTATTTGGCAAGTTAACATTAAAAAGGTGTTTTTCTTTTTAAAAAGTCGTGAAATTCGCGATGGACCAACAAACTCGTGATAGACCCAAAATTCTGCGATTTTTTCGCGTTTTGTGCGATCGCGCAAAACTCCGTGCCTAAATATCCTGACTCACTCCCTCCCTCCCTCCCTACAAAAACAAATATTAAAATAAGAAATAACTGTCTTAAATAATAATCCAGGTTGGCATGAATTTAGTACCATTGGCCCGATATTGGCCCAAATGACCATGTTGGTCCCACGTTTGGCCCATTTTGGCAAAAACGTCGGGTCCAAATGTCCGTTTGCCAACATGGCCCAATGCCGAGAATGATTTGCCGACAATGCCCCATTGTATTGTTATCTGGGTTGTCATTCAACTACTCGTCAAAAATGGCTTGAACTGATCTTTTAAACTTTTTGAAGAAATAACCTTCAATCCCCGTTTTTGGTAATAGGCAGCTTGTAAACTATTGTTTTAATGTAATCATATAAGGGGTAGTGTTAGTGCATTAACATGAAATAATGAAATTAATACTAATTATGAAATGAGAGTAAATTACTGAATAAGAAATCTCCGAACATCATCCACCTTTTAAAAACCTCCAACATGAAACTATAATCACTTTCCATGGCCTTATGTCCGGCCATAATATGAAATTAGCACAGCGCATCGTCACAGAAAATGACCAGCTAACTTACTGTGCCTAAACCAATAAGGCCCTTGATAGTACCTGATTATTAGTTTCTCGTCCCCCGCGCGCGTTATGATTTTTGTGTGCCGCGTTAGCGGCCAAACATCTGAAAATAATTCATTTTTTTGAAAAATTCTGTTCAAGCCTCACCGATTTCAGTCGATATTGGCATTCTTTTAGTAGGAAACCTGTCTCTATCTCGGACATAAGCTCTAAAAAATAACCCAATATTGTTCGTATTTTGTCATTCCCCCTGTGGTTTCATTCTTCACATGATAAAATATGCATGTAGCCAAATAAGAATAATGAAATATTCCCCTACACTTATGGGGCTGACAAAAAATGTGACGTAAGAACCTCTAATATGAGTTTTCAAGAGCCGAAAACAAACTAATGGATGAGCTTAAGTCCCGTACATGGCTGCTATTTTCCCGCTATTTCCATATTGGAAGGCCGTTTCCAGTCAGCCGTTGAATTATTATCGGTGATCTCGATATTATTATCTAATACAAAATCCCGTTCATTGCAACACATAGACCTTCCACAGGTAGATGTTTTTACTATCCTGTTACCAATGGCAACCGGTGTAAAAATTCAAATTTAAATTGGGGGGCGCTCTTTCAAATTTAAAAAAATGTGCTGGTATTGCTTTTAAGATAGCAAGGAAGGATTTTAATTTTTGCATTAGGGCAGTACCAATCCTCATATTGTGGAAAGAACTGCCTTGGAGTAAACAAGCAATGCTATTAGCAAGATTGAATCCCGGAATACCTTGAAGGGACCTAGTTAGCCCATCGCAGCTAGCACACATTTGTAACACATTCTCAAGTTCACAAAAGGTTTGAGTGATTAAATACGATTGACGAGACTGACCGGAAAACCCCTGAAACGTGAATCCTTAAGTGCCGCAAGTGGTGCTTAAGAGATGGTGCCAAAACAAGTTTGTACGGGGTCAAATGTAAATTGATCCACTCATGTTGAACAGCACACCATTTTGTGTCTATTCCTAACCATAGAATCCGAAAAGGTATAGTTTCAATATGTCCAAGCCTAAAGTTTCAGAGTATAGGCTAAAAACAGCAAAAATCATAATAAGGGTCCATTTCAGTTGTACCTGGGTCAAATTTTAAAAGTTTGCTACATTTGGAGTAATCATAAATGGTGCAGAATTCTGTTTGGGCGAGTGTTCTAGGATTAAAACTAGGAATAGTTTTGACTGTCTTAAATGCGTGTTTGCGCGATCGTAGTGGGGCAGAAGGTCAACGTCCATTGCAATCAATGGGGCTTTGAGCTTGTGTTACCCCTCGACTTTCTTAAAGCAAGCAGTTAGACAGTCAAACTGTTCCTTATTTTTATCCTATGAGGCTCCACCAATAATTTTGCACCATTTTTTTTATCCCAATCGGAGCAATTTTAAATTTTGACCCCTGTACAACTGAAATTGACCCGTTTTATTGATTTTTACTGTTTTTAGCCTATACCTCTGAAACTTTAGCTGTTACATATTACAAACTATACCTTTTTCTGATCCTTTATCGGGTGAAGAATAGACACATAACATACGTGTGGCTTTTCACGATGATTGGATCAATTTTAAGAATTTATGACCACTGTACAAACTTGAGTTTTGTCCCCCCTCCCTCCTTAGGCAATCACCATATGCGGCACTTAAGAATCACTGTTTCTAGGGGTTGCCTGTCATCTGTCAACATATTTAATCAACTCTCAAACCTTTTGTACTTGAGATGCTGTGCTATGACATTGTTTGTGCATAGCTCTGGTGGTTCATAGGGCAAGGCGGTAGGTTCTCGGACCATTTTTTCCATCCAATGGAATTCGCTTTCAAATTTTGTATGCTGGGTCCACTTCCAAGTGTTAATAAATCCATGGTATAAACAAACACCTGAACAACCTTTGCAGGATTTGAAAGCCGAAGTAGTCTTATACACTTATATACTATATCAGTCTACCAAACCTCCCATTTGTCTGTACAGTGAAACCCCGACATGGAGACTGGCTATCGTTACTGCTTTTCAGTCTAGGCACCCTCTAGTCGTATTGATTACAGTTTACTAGTATTTAGCGTCCGTGCGCGCCGTAGATAGGTAATCCTCATATTCCCGTGTATGAGAGCAAATCGTGTGTTATCCTACTTACTTTTTTCGTCATATCTGCCACAAAATCCACATTCACTGAGCTTTACGCTACAACAAGTTACATACAACAGCCTGCATGTTGTAAAATTTTTCCGGCACGTTTCAACGAAGTTGACGCTGATCAGCTGCGAGACACATGTCTGTGATGAGACTCCGAGAAACGTCGACATGATAGACTAGACAGGTTATGTTGTACTTCTCGCGAGCCCGAGGCTTTTAAATAAATATAATGATATAAACTGAAGCAAAGTGGCAGGATTGGACTATTTTTTTAGTGTTATAATTTACTCCGTGTACTGTGCTGCTGGAAGCCTCAAAGTCTTCAAACCAAAAGCTACAAGCAGCCGGCAGAACATGTAGTTTCCAAGCGCGTGCGCAGACCTTGTGTGTCAGACTAGTTATGTAAAAATACGACCTCTGAGACTGAGATTTCCCAATGTAAAATCATCAATCCGTACACTTTATCATGGGTACTAGCCCCAATCACATTAGAAGGTCAAAGTTGAAGACCTGTTTTGAATATATAAATATTTAAATTTTTAGAGCCATAAATTCCGTTTCATGTCCATTGCTGTGAACTGGACTAAACTAGCAGGATTTTGACGAGCCAAATTACACAAAAATCAAAATATGAAGCATATTATGACACCGTCATTAGAAACACGTATTGTTGTGTTTTTGCCGATATATTTGTGTTTGTTGACATAATTCTAAAAATTAAGAATAATTCTTAAAATCAAGCTTTTTGGATAAAAAAATGGAATATCCTGTAGAAATCGTTTTCCATTGCAAAGGTTGGTTTATGAGGTATTGACCCCCGTTTTTTAAAAATTAAAACTCATAATTACATGAAGAGGTATAGTGGTAAACATAATCCAAGCGAAAAATACAAACAGTATGGTCCGCATTTGCCGTAACGCCCAAATTCGCAAACAGGGAAATTGGAAATGCGGCTGTTTCCCGGGTTTTCCCGGAATTTTTGTGTCATTTTGCGCGGGAACATATACACGCTTTGCGCTTGCGCGTGAACCCAGTTTGCCGCAGACGAACACGGTGATGGTAGAGGCCCGTTAAAAAGTAGTACTGACCATGGACTGGCATTTTCCATGAGAGTACAAGTGGTCCAGTGGATATGACGAACCGAACATCATGATCTGAAGGTTGCTGGTTCGAGCCCTGATGTCGCCAATGGTAATGTGCACTTTGGGCAAGGCACTTTACCCTCGCTTGCCTCGTCCGACCAGCGATAATTCGGGTAGATTACATATCTAAGTGCTGATAGGATTGTTTTTTGGGCCCGCTTGGCCGTCTGCCGACCTAGAATGAAGCGAAATGATTGTGGGCGATTTCCTGATGGCAGCGTAAATAATATGCCAACAGCGCTGTGATCTTGATGAAATAGCGCTTTACAGAGGCCGTTATTTTATTATGATCTCATACCCCATATGACTTGCCTTTCTATTGGCCCACCGCAAGCTAAATGTTTTTCTCTACGCACAATGTTTCCTTATCAAAAGAAAGTCATGTTCCTTACCAATGTCGCATCTATCACCAAAGTAGCCATTGATGCACACACAGTTTGATGCTATCTCCGTTTAGCGGACACTGACCACCATACAAACAAGGATTAGGATCACAGGTAACAGGAATTGCTATGAAAAGAAAACCGGAAGAATGAATTCTTCAAGTGTATATAAGTCTGGTCCAAAAAAAATAATTGCCTGAATATTTAATATGTGTAGGTAATTGAGATCGTTTGATAGAAAATTGGTAACTATACATCTGTGTACTTTGAAATACGATATAATCGGAAGGGGAAAAACCCGCGTAAAATTTGTTTGCTTTAGAACCGTTTTGCGCCCGTCGGCTCAAGCAATAAGTTGTCTCGCTTCTCATTTTTTTTACAGTAACTTGTGAAAATCGATCATGGCCATAAGTGCAATCCAAGACATACACGAAATAGTTCATACTCGTGGAAAATGTGGCGGATAAAGAGCCTACTTTGAAGCAAACGAAAGTCATATTGAAGAATTTTACAAATTTCGGCGGGATCTATGTAACCAGGTTGAAAATGGTCTTTTTTATTTATTTTTTATTCGGGCAAAATCGACAAACAATACAAAAATAGCAAGTACTAATGAGACATATTCGGTATCACACAAAAACAGACAGCAGTCGATAAGCCAGGATGCCCTAAAGTTGGTTGAATCTGCCACCTTATTTCAATGGGGTTTTTCCCCCAAACAAAAAAACCCGATTGCCTGTAAAAGGTAATAAGGCTAAAAATGACTAAATAGGAGTAAGGCCAGGGATATACGCTAGACATATTCAGTCCATTCTTGGTTCATTGCCTTAGTAGACAAATGAATCCTCAGGGTTTTAGAAGGAGGGAGAGAGATAAAGAGGGAAAAAATATCGAATATATTTAAAAAACCATTAACTTACGTATCTCACACTGACTTCCTACAAAACCGCCGACGATGAGCATCTGCATGAAACCTGTCAGAAGCACAGGTGCCGCCATTTGGCCAAGAGACTAGGGTTCAAACCTTTAAAGAGATAAGATATAAGGTTACTGTACATTAACACCTGTCCTTAACCTTAAGTAATACCCCTATAAGAGTTTTTTTATATTTTATGTTCCAAACGTGTCTAAATATACTAAAATCTACTAATGTTCAGAAAGTGTCAAATATGGGCTAATAATGGCATATTTAAAAAGAAAATCATTACAACCCTCATTTTGAAAAAGAAATCATTACTGATTTTAATTTTATTTTAATATAAATAGAAAAAAATAAAAAACTTAAAATAACAAAATAATAGCTAAACCATATTGGGTCGATTGGTTAGAATAGAAGGGTTAGTGGGCAAAGCCAAAACGTGGTAGTCCAGAAATTATTAAAAACCGAAAGAGCCTGATAAATAATAAACGAAGATTCAGAATTTCAAGATTCCAAACCATATTATTTTAAAGTTTCTATCTGTCAATGCCTTCACTAACCTGGCCAAAAAGGTGTCAAAAACGTGATTTCTTTAGCTAAAAATGATATAGTTTAATGTTTAGCTTTGTTTTGCTCGTATCCACAAGTCATTGGTAAGGGCTTTTGTGGTGTGTAGGATTTTGTTCCAGCAGTTGTGCTAATCCGGGGCCGCGTTTATCCAAGATACGGACGCCCCTAACATTGCCCGCTATTTGAGGTTGGAGCGGATTGGGAACGCATAGGGGTCCCCCTACTCTTATTCGACCTGTACTGCGATGTACATGTACAGGTATGTGGCCTCTGTAGCACGGGACCGACGGCTAACGTCCCCTCCGAAGGAACGGGATGCGTTCATGAGCCATTTGCCCACTTTGCCCATGAACATGAGGAGAGCGGTAATTCTGTCCTGTATATCAAGCGGTTATATATACATCATCTTTTTTGAAATATAACAAGAAGTAGTACATAAAAACTCAGATCAACCTGGGTCTATACTGACACTGGGCAAGAGCATGGGCTTACACGATCTACAATCTAAGCAAAATAAAATACCACACAAACATTTCTTTATACAGAAGCTAAAAAAACTGACAGATCACATCCAGAATTGGTAGTACCCGAGTAAATCCCAGCAGGTGCCACACCCTCCGGTTCGAACCTTGGAAGTTTGATTGTAAATTTGGCGCCAGAGGACACGCACCCATAACCGCTAGGCCACCGCTCTCCTCACTATTGAAGCTCATTATGTATACACAAAACATCGCGTATTAAAACCTTGGTGAGGCAAGGTTTTAAGGTCGTCACTGTAAACATTTGCCTAAGTGCTGAAGATTAAATGCAATAGTCCATGTTGAGCTAAGAAATTTCTGTGACAATAACCAATTTAAAAAGTGAATGATTTTGTATTATTAAGCTTTTGGCACTCCATTACCGCTCGTCCTCTTTTCTTCCGTCAAGGGTGCTTCCGTTTGCCAATTAACATTAAAGATAAACACATCTGAGCTTAGAAATAAAATGATTCCATTCTGTGGAAACGACTGATTTTATGATGAGCATTTTAAAAATTGATCTTTTAGCTTTATCAACATGATAATTTGAAAATATTAAATCATATGAAAATCAATATTTTTTTTGTAGGCTGAAATTAAGAACATACCTTCTTGATGTCGCAAAGAGGTACCAATGAAATCCCGCGGCACAGACACACTTAAAAACACTTGTCCATTTGCGTTGGGAATGCAGGTCGCTGCGTTCATGCAAGGATTTGGATCACAAACACTGACTCCGGGAGCTTTGATTATATTGATCAAAAGAACAAACCTGTACGCATTGTTAAATTAATTAATTGATTATTTTCCTTTTCCATTTCCAGGAACGTAGACTAAAGATCTAAGTATAATTCTATCATCGGGCAAGAAACATTGGAATAGAAACTCTACCATTAATTTTAAAAAGGAATTACACAGATACTCTACTATCTATACTGATTTGGGCTTGAAAACACTTTCAAGCCAAAAAAGTGCAATTTCTGGTCTAACTTATTTGAACTTGATTTTTTTAATTTTTTAGGTTTTTTCTTTTTTTAATTTTTTAAAATTGATTTTAACCCGAGGTCCGTTCGCAAAAAAAAAAATTTGGGGGACTTTTAAAACATCCTCATAACAAAAAAGTACACCTTTTGATGCAAACTTCCTCTAAGTCTTGGGATCTTTTATCGCAACAATCAGCAAAGGTGGATCTTTTGTCTCGTTTGTCCAATTTGGGGATGCGACCAACTTCAGCACCCCATAAAGGGAAAAGTTTTTTTTTCTTTGGGGCATCGTTCAACCTTTGCTTTGACTAATATCATCTACTAAGTAACTCCACGTATTTCATCATATAGGTCCTGTAAATCCATTTACACATGTGCACACCCCCGTCACAAACACCATTATTTTGGCAAGGATTAGGGTCACACGATCCTGAAAAATACAAAATATAATGGTTAAATGAACTTTTCAAATTCTATAGTTAATCTTCCAAGAAATTGGAATGTTTAACTGACCTGGAAAGGACTTTCAATTTTGCTAATATAAATCACATGTTTCACAAATAAAACTGCCTCATGTCCGGCTTACTTGGTATAGAGTTGGTAGCTAATAGAGTCACTTTGTTCAATTTTGTGGCTGATATTCATGCCAAAATTAGAGTCACTTTCCATTTTGCGGCGGTATTCTTGCCAGGATTGTTTATCTTTCGTTGTCTTTTTCGTCGAGAGAATTAACAATAATGTATTCGCATTTCACTCAACTCGCGTTGAAGTTCCATAAGTTCCCAGTCTTAGTCCGTGGACAGGACATATGAAAACTTCCATTTTGCTCCTCGCCACAGGTTCCATCCACCACCGATTTTGGGCAGGGGTTTTGAAGTGCGCAAGGGGCACCGGGGGTTGTATCTGTAGCGGATACAAACCAAGGCGTTTGGAGAGTAATCATGAATTTTAAGTTAAGCTTAATAACCATAGCTTGTTATACATTAAAATACTTTAAGCTTTGGTTTCATATATTTAAATACTTTAATACTTCAAGAATTGCAGTGGCTACCACCCGACCCGTACTTGAAATTTTGTCCTACTCATTATCAAGTACTTTTTTCGAATCTGTGTAAAAATACTCGTTATATTCGTCGCAAATGAATCGTAACTCTGCTTGCCCCCTTTACCTACAAACCTGATGGGAAAATTCAGTATGTGAAAACATATGACAATTCCTGCTTTTCTGGTGGATTTGAAATTTATATTCTTAAAAAAAACTTACCATCAAGGTTGTTCACAACACAAGTACGCCGAGAATCCGACTCCAACAATTACAATAAAGCCCCTGCTGGGTATTGCTATCAGGTAGTACACGGCGCCAGAATTCTGGCAAGGGTTTGGATCGCATACGTCTTCAACTGGTTCTGGTAATAATTATAATATAGAATTGATAAAATATGTGTATTAATAAATTATGATAAAAAAAGGAAGAACAACAAGT